>JASGCC010000003.1:4813902-4968902 GCA_030067915.1 Hydractinia echinata | reverse complement strand
TATCAACAAAGTACATTTTAAGTTTTTGAACAACTGCTCAGAGCTTATAATGCTTTGTTGAATGTAATTGAACAAAGCTGACCTTTTTGCTCTGTTCTACTAATCCTAATCTTACCTTTAATTTTTAGGCCAGACCAATACAGAAACCATAGATTTTGAGGAAAAAATCGTCGAGAGATTTATCAAAAGATATCTAAGGAGACTAGCAAGCAACGTTATATGGCACACTTTCTTATCCGTTATAACACTGTGAAAAGAATAGAACAAGACTGTCCTAATAACAGCATGAAGTTTTCAATGTCTGTTTTGGAAGAATGGGAGGTTACCACACCAAACACTTTGCGAACATGGCAACATTTAAAGTCAATTTTGACCTTCCTTGGATTAAACAATTTGATTGATCAAGTTGAAGGTGTGTCTGTTGTTCAATTCTTCTCAAACTTTTTAGTTTTCTTTAATTTTGATTTTGTTTCGTTCTTTTTTATTTTAAAAATTCTCTCTGCAACAAGTCGCACAGCTATTACCTATTTTAATAGCAACCAAGCTTAAAGGGAACCCAACGTATAAAATGATGTTGGACTTATATTATAGAGCTTAAAAAATTGTCTAACAAGTCTTTTTAAATTTTTTAAAAAGCTCTTTTCGTTCTCAAGATATTCACGTTTAAAGAATTTCAGATTTAATTATGTTGCATAAATTATGATGTCATATTTAAGTAATAGCAAATTTTGACACTTTCAGTCATCAGTAATTTTAGACCTGTTAAGGGATGTGCATTCAAACTTTATAAATGCATAGACATTACAAAGGTGAATTGATTAACATAAAATTTTTTGGCCAAAATGACACTCGGTTGTTTGTCCCAGGCCTCTTAAATTTTTTCCAATGACCCAATAACTCGGGATCTGTAACTTGGTTTGCAATAAAATTTCCTGGGTAAGCTTGTATAGGCCCTATATGTTTACTCACTAAATTTTATTGCGAACCGACATTCAGATCCAAAGTTATGGGATCATCAGCAAAAAATTAAGAGGCCTGGGACGAGCAAACAAGTACCAGTTTGGCAAAAAATTTTATGTTAATCAATTCACCTTTGTAATATCTATGCATTTATAAAGTTTGAATGTACATCCCTTAACAGGTCTAAAATTACTGATGACAGAAAATGTCAAAATTTGCTATTACGTAAATATGACATCATAATTTATGCAACATAATTAAATCTGAAATTCTTAAAATGTGAATATCTTGAGAACGAAAAGAGCTTTTCAAAAAATTTAAGAAGACTTGTTAACCAACTTTTTAAGCTCTATAATATATATAAGTCCAACATCATTTTATACCTCAGGTTCCCTTTAAGGGGGGCATTTAACAAATATATTCGCTGAAATACTTAAAACGTTTTTTTGAAATGGAAAATTGTGTTGGTTGATGCCCTGACATATGATTTTAATAATTCATCTACTAGGGTGATTCTTCCCATTAATTGATTGATATTATTTACATGCTAAAATCAGGTTTTTTACAAAGGTGTAAAAAGAGAGGAAATTCATAATGAAGAAAGACCAGCCTGTAAGTTTTAATTAGTTGTATCGTTTAATGTTGTTTAATTTCTTTTGTATTGTTCTTATTAACGATTCATTTATCATCTTCATTGATCCTCAATAAGGATTCCACTTGCAAGGCAACGCTACTGTTCAATAAGTGGCATATTTATGAATGTGTAAAGCACCAAGGAATGGCAAGTCGCAGCTAAAATTAACTAACTTAAGAAATTTAAACACTTCATGTCTAGACCTAAGGCTAAAAACATAATTAAAATCGATTAAAAAAGTTTGTAAGGAATAAAGTGGTAAATTTTATCGAATTTTGTTTTAGAAAATAAAGTCAAACATTGAAATCAGACATTGTTCTAATTTTCTTTGTGTTTAGTTTTTAAAAAACTCTTTTCAAGAATTCTTCACCACGTAAGTAAAACACGTCAATAATTTTTTTATAAATTTAGCATTAATAAACTTTAAAGTGACAAAATTTAGAAGCAGTCGAATTTTTGCTACATCAAGGTCAGTTTTCTGCACTAATTTAAGACCAAAAAAATTATCAAGAATAGTAAAATTTAGATATCACTAAATAACACTGACACAAAATTAGGTCAGGGGAAATTTAATATATACCTGTCAACTCTTTTTTATATACAATAAATCTAAATGTTCCGTACAACCGTGCAATAACTGACGCGATATTCCACGCTTGTTTTGGTATTTTCAATTTGCAATGCATCAATGACTTCGTAAAACGTTCAAATCATTTGTTTCTGTTTGTTAAAAAAACGAACGAACAAAAAAATTATATTAACAAAAAATTTTGCTGTGCTGTGAGGTCACTGCTGTGCTGATATACGACGGCAAGATTTGGATCTATTGATAAATGTGAAATTAATAAGCTGTTAATTGAGAAGAACTCAAAAAAAGATGTTAGGTATGTAATGAAGCATATATTGCACGCCCGTTCGTCAAATTGGTTCGTGGAATATTGCTCACCTCGAGTGGATAAATCTTGATATTTCACGAGGCGCAACCAACAGTCTGCAATATCAGCTTAGTATTATTCTAAAAGTGATTCAAACAAAAACAAAAATCATTTTAAGTGAAAATATAACTTAAAGTCTAGAATAAACCTGGGAAGCTAGATTTTCTTTTTTGTTTATTTCCACCAGCTAAAATAGTGATAACTGCAACAGTTCACTTTCTGAACTATTCTTGTGGAAAAAAAGGAAAACAACTTTAGTGTGTTACCTCCAAAGTAGGAAATTTTATTTTAGGTGTATAATGATTTTTGTGATGTTTTCTTTAGTGTTGCCAATTGGACATGTTTGGGACATGTTATTGGTTGCTGTCGATATTGAGAGAAGAAGATTGCTTCGGTCGTACGAATGTAATAATGAAAATTTTCATGCCATGCTAAAACTGTCAAAGTCAAAATTGATTAGGCTAAGACTCAAAGGAGTATTAGGAAAAGATTTATGGCAAATTTTATTTCCAAAATCTGGTCAAAGTAATCCACAAGATTATGACTTAACGTTAATTAATATTTTGCTGAAATTACAAGGTGAAAAGGTGAACGAATTCATGACATCAACTCGGAATAAATTAGCACACATGCCTTTCGGCGATCAGATGTTTTTAGAAAGGACATCTGAAAAACTTCTCGATTTTGTTAAGAAAGAAGGCAGTGAAGAGGATATTGCTAAATTTTTCAATATACAGAAATCTCGACATTTTATAAATAGTTTTTCTGAAGAAAAGGAAGTAGCTGAGAATAAATGTGGTGAAGAAGGTGTAACGTGCAACTTAAAATCCCCACTGACTTCCCACGTGAAACGTGAATTCGAATTACAAAAGTTGCATCAGAACCTCAAGTCGCAATGGAAGTTACCGGTCGTTGTGTCTGGTTTAGGAGGTATGGGAAAATCAGAATTTTTAAGATGTTTTTGTCAAAACTTTAAAATCTATTTTGATAATAACATTTTGTGGTTAAATGCTGAAAATGATGCAGAATTAGTGTTCTCACTTCATAAACATACTGAACATATGAAAATAAAAACGGACTTTAATGCTGCGAATGAAACACATAACTTGTTAGCCACTGCAATTTTTACATTCTTTGAAAACATTGGTAAGAAATTTTTGGTTGTGTTTGATAACTTTAATGATTCCTGTGAGAAGCTTCAAGCTTTGCTGCCGTCAACGCATCTAGCGTCTGTAGTTGTAACAACTCAGCAATCTCAATGGGGAGACAGATTCATTACACAACCCCTTGAAAGTTTCACTCCTGCAATGAGCAAATTACTCCTAAAGCAGAATTTAAAGGAGCAGGTTTTTGGTACCAATAATGTGAAATCTTTAGAAGATCTTTGTAAGGAGTTGGACAATTTTCCACTTGCTTTGCAACAAGCTATTGCTTACATTAAAAAAGAAAGAATTACCATATCATCATATGTAAAGCTTTTTAAAAAGTACAAACACAAATTACTGGAAAGAAAACATGATGATGATTATTATCAACACACTGTTGCTACTACCTGGAGTATGGCCCTTCTTAAGTTGCAACAATCTGGAGACCAATCAGCAATTGACCTGTTTAGCTTTATGGCCTATATGAGTGGTGAGGATATCGATATAGGTCTTTTCAGTTTTTGCTACAGTCCGCCAGATCTTAGAAGTGCTCTCGATATTCTGGACCAATACTCCTTGGTTAAAGTTAAAGAGGATGGTATGGGTAGAAAGACTATTTGTTTGCATAAACTATTACAGCATGTTGTACGTCAAAAAATGCAGAACAAATCGGGAGAAATAATGTCAAAATTGCTGGAATTATTAGGTGAAGCTATTCTACAGAGTCCAATTGCAGATTGTGACTATAATTTTTGTTCAAATTGGCTGCACCATTTGAAAATTATTATTATTATTATTATTATTCATATTTACACAGGTTGACTACGTCAGAATATATACATATCTGGTATCAATGCAGGACCTGTACAAAAATAAATGAAAGTAAAAGCTAAAAATACTATAAAAATTTTGTTTCGAAGAGGCATAGTTAGTAAGTGCAGCACTCTTGGATAAAGACGAGTGATGAGTAAGCAAGTAGGCACGTATCAGGATAAGTCACTGTGAAGGAGAATGGCATAGTTGATCGTAAGTGTGAATGTGTGACTATATATATTAAAATGTGTCAAATAATCAAGTAAATAAATAAGTTATTAAAATAAAATTTTCAGACACTGAGTCAAAAAGAGGCATCAGAATTGTTAAAACACCAACTGAGGTGAAATACTATGACAGACTACTAAGAAAGCACAAGTTCAGACATCATCATACACATTTGATACTGTTTCAAAAGAGGCGTGAGAAGTGATAGAAACACCGATTGAAGTTATGAAAGAAAGACTACCAGGAAAATCATGACTGGCTAGGCACAATACATAAGTCACATATGAATATATATTACCATTCGTGCTTAGAAATATACCGTTTAAAATTGACAAAAGATTTTTCATTTCGTACATCCAAGTTCAGTGTATTGAACAATTGTGCACCATAGTAGCTCGTAGTCTTTCGGCCAGCTTCTGTTCTAACTTTTGGTAATCTTATCTGCGACTTGTTACCTCTCGTGTTGATATTATGATTCACCAGCTCGTATTGAATATTGCTAACGTTATCAATTTTATGGAGAATCTTGAAAACATCTGTGACAGCTTTTCTTTTACGTTCGTTTTCAATAGAAATCGAATGTTCTCCAGTATTATGAATGATAGTGTTAGCACGATTATGAAGTCCTTCAAATTTCATTTTCCAAGAATTACTTTGGTTACAATATACAGGATAACAGTAGTGAAATATTGGTTTGATCAACGCGTTATATATGGAATTAGCTACCACAGGAGAAATCTGATGTCGTAATTTCTTCAATAAGTATATACGAGAGCAAATCTTCTTATACACCTTGCTGTAGTGTTCGTTCAGGTTCAGATGAGAATCTAACGTTATACCAAGATATTCGTAAGTATCAGACTGGTTGATGGTAGTAGATAAAATTTCAACATTACAATCATCCACATTTGACAATCTATTTCTATACATAACAAATTCGGTTTTTCCTTTTTTCATGTTGAGAATAAGACAATTATCTCTAATCCAGGATTGTACAACATCAGCTTCTTTGTTAATAACGGATACAATGTGACGTTCGTTTTTATGAGAGTAGTACAACACTGTGTCATCAGCGTATTTCAAAATAGAGCAGTTCTTTAATCGAAAATGCAAATCATTCAGAAGAATGATGAACAAAAGAGGGCCAAGAATGGATCCCTGTGGAACACCATGAGTGATACTCTCCGTTCTAGAACTGGTACCTTCAAAATTTACTAATTGGGATCTATTGAATAAATAGTCACTTATCCATGATAGCTCATTCTCTGTTATACCGTAGTATGGTAATTTGTGAAGTAAACATGAATGGTTCACGGTGTCAAATGCTTTAGAAAAGTCCATATAAAGTACTCCAGTCTTGTTTCCTTTGTCCATGTTATTACGTATATGGTTGACTAGGTTGGTAACAGCATGCTGTGTGGATCTTTTCTTACGGAAGCCATATTGATAAGGACTGAAGAGGCCGTTCGATTCAAAGTACTGTGATAGTTGATCAAAGGCAATTTTTTCAACTACTTTCGATATCACGTTGAGGACGGATATTGGACGATAATTTGAGAACAAATGTTTTGCTTCTGACTTGTATATAGGTGTTACTTTGGCAGTCTTTTCGATCGTTGGAAAAATGCCAGATTTGAAACTGTGATTAATCAAAAATGATAGCGGTGCTGCTAGTTCCTCAGCTGCATCCTTTATAAGTAAAGCTGGGAGATCGTCAATACCGGAAGCTTTTGATGAATTAATTTCTTTCAACACTTTGATCGTCTCTGAAATTTCAACATGTTGGAATTTGAATGATAAATGTTGTGGATTGACGTTAGTTAGATAAAAGGATCCATTAAATGGCAACCATGTTAAATTCGTGATAGATGGAATGGAATTTACAAGTGTAGATCCTACTGTTGCAAAAAAGTGGCAGAATCCATCAGCTATTAGCTTCTTATCTGTGATAGTTTCATTTCCAATTTTAAATGATCTAGATGCACTTTCATTGTTTTTTACAGGATACGACTTTTTGATTTGCTTCCAGAAGTCTTTCGGGCTGGTACCGTTCTCCCGAAAAAGTGAGCGGATGTGATTTGCTTTTGCTTGTCGAATGAGATACGACACGAGATTTCGCACTCTTCTGTAACTTGACCAGTCATTTTCACTATTTGTACGTTTTGCACAACGGAGATAATAATCACGAGTGTTCATTTTCGTTTTAATATCTCTCGACATCCAAGGATTCTGCATACCTCGAATTTTCCTTTCAACTAATGGTGCATGTTTGTTGATAACAATTGTCAAATAATGTTTGAACAAGTTCCATGATGAATTCATATTATCTTCAACAAAGCAATTTTTCCACGGCACATTTCTAAGTTCATCCTTAAAATGATCCTTGTTATATTTTGAATAATCACGAGTAAACAATTTACGAGAAGCGTATTTCTTTACATGCATTTTACGAACAATTCCCACAAGGTCGTGGTCACTGATGGAGTTGGCATCAACAAAAGATTTTGATATTTTTGTTGAATCTGTTGTCAAAAAGATATCGATTAACGTTTTACTAATACTTGTAGTTCTCGTTGCTTCTTTTATCATTTGTTTAAAACCATTAGTAGCAAAAATATCTTTTATATCGACATGGTCGTTTGGTTTCAAATAGTTACAATTTAGATCACCGGTAATTAAGCATTCTTTACCTTCATCCGTAACGGTTGTTATCATGTCATTAAGTTTTGCGTCGAAGTTTATGTCGATGTACTTTGAGTTATCAGGGGGTTTATATACTGAACATAATAAAATTGATTTTGTGTTAGGAATAAGAATTTCTATCCAGATACCTTCAATTCCTTCAGTTTCTAGATCATACCGTCGTTGGTAACTTATATCCTCACGAATATACATCAAAACACCGCCATGCGGTCCATTTTTACGGTCTCTACGTTCAACAATATATCCTGGAATGTGAAGTATGGAAGTACTTAATGAAGAGTTCAAGTGTGTCTCTGTAATACAAAAAATTTTATACTGTATTTCACAAATATAAAGAATATAGCCATTACGCCGACATCACAAGAAATTTTGCTTTTTTAAATTTAAGTATTTTTACTTATTCATTTATTGTTAATACGTTTTGGATTTTAGAAATAATTTTAGAGATCATATTGTAGAGAGAATTTGATATATATTTTAGCCAATCGTTGATTTTGTAAAAATACAGTAGTCATAATTGTTTTAACTGAGTTCATATAGAGAGTGTAAAAACCTGTAAGGATAACCAATTTTTTTACTAGAGTCAGGGAAAACATAAAAAGTGCTTAAAGTGATTTCATCCTGTATTTCACAAATATAAATTGTACATATAAAAGCCATTATGCTGACATCACAAGAAATTTTGCTTTTTTAAATTTAAATATTTTTATTTATTCATTTATTGTTAATACTATGAATCCGTTTTGGATTTTAAAAATAATTTTAGAGATCATATTGTAGAGAGAATTTGATAGAAATTTTAGCCAATCTTCGATTTTGTAAAAATACAGTAGTCATAATTGTTTTAACTGAGTTCGTATAGAAAGTGCAAAAAATTGGAAAGATAATCAATTTTTGCACCAAAGTCAGGAAAACTTAAAATGTCATGGAATTCTGTAAATTCTCAGAAAATTAAGTATAAAATTGGATACGTTTTGTCGACATCCTGAGAAGAAAAAACAGATGTTGTCACGGGTTTACGACTAGTTAGCTATATGTTTCTACTAGGTAAGATTTATTTAAATTGTAAGCAATATTGTTGAGAAAGATTTACTAAACTATGCTGTAGTAAAACATTTTTAATACAATGGTAATGTGAATATGTTGGTTTTTATTGAAAGTGTTTACCTCTGCATTAATTTAGTTCTTATTTCGTAACAAAAACTTACACTTCTTTAATTTTAATGGAATGTAAAATATTTGAATCTTATGTCATCATAAAGCAAAGGCAGAACTTATTCCATATACATTTGACTTTTTACGAAGCATATTGCACCATAACGTTTATAAATCAAGTACACTTGAAATATATATTTATATATACATTTGCGAGATACAAATTTTTATATACCTGTATGGAACGTCACTTATCGAACAAGTCATAATATAGCACACCTATATTTCAGTAGAAGTATTCAATTTCATGTTGATTTTAATTATTTAAATCGTACAAGCATTGATTTCTTTTTCTTTTTTTAACCTTCTCCTCATTTTAAACGACGTTATTTCGCGAAATTTAGTACAGAAAGTGCGCGTAAAATCTTTTGTGCGAAAATTAGTAAGAATAAGGTATAAACGCATTTTTTTTGTCTGTAAACAAAAAAGAAATTAAAAAGGTGAAAAGTTGTGTTTAGTTCACATAAATCTTTGTTATCTTCTTTCCGGATGAAATAGATATTGCGCCTCGTGAAGCATCTCCTTTTTTGTCATCCTCTGAGCACGCCAAATGTCACACAAAGTATTTTTAAATAGACGGTTTTCTACGCTCTGTTAATATTTTAAAACTTCGCCAATATCCATCGTTTGAGCAGAGCTGTTGAAGCAGTAATAGGTGCGCTCAAGGTTTTATTTTACTGTGTGTAAACAAAGAAAATATTTTTACACACACACTATTATTTATTTTCTGGAGTATAAATTTTGTGCAGGAAATTTTCGCACACACAAGTCACACACAGGTACACAATAATTTAGCGCTTCTAAAAGCAAGGAAAGTTTGTGTTGTTCGAAGAAAGTGGTTAAATTAATGGGGAAAATTAATAACTTCTGTTAAGATTATCCTTAGAACTTGAAACTTGCAACACAACTTTGTTTTATTAGGAAGAATCACTTTGCATAATTTGGACACGTGATTAATCCGTTTTCCCGATCTTTTCGGATTTTACCCGAAAATCTGAAAAAACCGGATTTTCGGGCAATTTTTAGCAATTTTTTATGCGATCCACGTAAAAACCGGAAGATATGTTAAATAACTTTTATTTAGCTTTCAGAAACTTCAAACAGAATGCAAAAATTCGCTCTGGAACAAAAGTAATTTAATTTTAAGCAGATAGTGGCATTTTTAACAAATTTCAAGCTTCTGATGACGTCACAGAAAATGTGTTGACGCAAGCAAAAATTTATTGCTGCCATTTTGTTCCTTTTATGACGTACTATAAGCGTGCCAAGTTTGATTCAATTTGAACAACCCTATGAAAAGTTATTGAAGTCATAGAATGTTCGAAAAACCCCGGACCGAATAGGGTTAATCTGGCCTCAGATGAGCAAACAAACATCATCGTCCCCAGGGTCTTTGACCCCTGAGCCGTTTTACGAAGCAATACAAAATGCCCTGGGAACGGAGTTAGAAAAACAAGCAACAACCGCTAAAAGATAAAGCAAAAATAAAGGACGGTTGCTCGAAATCTGCTATGTAATTAAAGATAAAGTTAAAAGCGCCCTTTTCGTGACGTCATCAAAAATATTTAGGCACGGCCTTTGCCATAATTTGCGTGAAGTCTTTATTTCAACCTTGCTCACGGGCCAATTTTTCACTTTTCTGATACCCGAGACAGCGCTAAGAAATGATTTTCATCCTCTTCTGTCGCTTAAACGCCCCTTTTAATAGACCAATTTAGAAGGGCATTTATTCAAAACAATGTAATTGTTGAATTTCACCTTGTAAGGATGTTTAAATAACCATATAAAATTTGAAATGGAATATTATGTAAACAAGTTGTATTCCATTGGCGAGAGAATGTAAAAAAAAAGTTAATTTAATGTTTCCTCTTTTTGAAGACTCCCTTAAAATTATTTTTTTTATAAACGACACGGCTTTAATTTTTAGGCACGGTATATAAGATAAACTACTCTACAAAAATTCTGTTTCTTTTCCGGCAACCTGCCGTGATATTAGAAAATATTGATAAATAAAAAAATTAAACCTCTCGACAAAACCTCAATCGTATGTAGATTTCTCTCCCAAGAGGAAGAGCGTTTTGCTAATGCGGAACAGCATTTCCTAGGCAGCATGTTCTCTTATGTTTTAAAGATTGGAAGGAAGTCAGGACGGATGTTTAACTCGACCAACTTTACAACCGTAGAGTGGTGAAAAATCTTTTCTTGGAAGAGAAGGCTACATACAATCGAGATTTTGTCAGGAGGTCTAATTTTTTTATTTATCAATATTTTCTAATATTTTTTTATAGAGTTTATCTTATATACCGTGCTTCGAATTAACGCCCGCGCCGTTTATAAAAAATAATTTATAGGGAGTGTTCAAAAGAGGGAACGTTTAATTAACTTTTTTTCTTACTTTTTCTCGCCAATGGAATATTATTAGACCTCTCGACAAAACATCGATTGTATTAGACTTCTCCCAAGAGGAAGAGCGTTAGATGTACCTACTACATCGCAGACAAATACACACAGATCTTATTCAGTCAAAATAAACTTTACGTTGGACCCATGAAGCATAACAAAACGCATAATTTTCCTTTCTAACAATCCTAACTTTTTTATTTATTTAGCGCGAAATGCATATCAGAAAGCGAAAAAGTAGCTCTTGGTACGACATTGCACTCTCGGTTCATCGCTACACTAGACTCTTCCATGACTCACTAGTCTCGGTTCATCCCTCTCGAAACAAACATCGTGAAAGTTCCATACCCAACCTGTATAATTCGTTTGTTATATTTTTTTCTGTTTATCTTTTTTTTCGTTTAAATATTACTTACACATACATCTGCTTTTGCATTAACCGAAACGTTACATTGCTAGAAAAAGTTGATTCGAGTTATACATCCGTCCAAACTACCTTTTTTCAGCGTTTTGCCCATAGGAGAACGCTCTTTCGCATTCGCAAGTATCTTCGAGTATCAGAATATATCTATGATTTAAAGGGTAAGCCAAAACGATGCACCCATTTCACGATTCAGATCGTATTGTCGTAACTTTGGTACTGTCATTTCGTCCATTATTCCCTCCAGCATTTCTTTTCTCCCATCTTTTTTTAACGATCTTATCCGATTTTGGATATTTTGTGTATAGTCTGTTGTATTATACGTTCAGTTAGTCGTTTGAAATAAGTATCCATACTCCAAGGTTTGGTGGTGATATAAAAATCTTCCTTTCTATGTTGCTAATGCATACGTTACCAGTGATAGCTGGAATAAAGAATGAATTTGTAATAATAATTTAATCGATTTTTTTAATAAGTCTACTGATGCCTGAAGTTGTTCTTGTGTCATAGTTGAATATATGTTTACAATAATTTACAAAGCAAGCGTAAGCGACTTGAGGTCCATTTTTTGCTCTTTCATTTAATATTTTTAATTCCGATATCTATAAGTGAACTTTTTAGCTACATACTCATCGCGATATTCCCTGTACCAATGACCGCACTAAGATGTCCCTTAGCATCCTTTGTGATTCTAATTTTGGAATCAGCATGGGTACCTGGGCATTTGTTGGATAAAGCTAACGCTGTCTTTTCGTCCTAATTTTTATTGGGGCTTGGAAGAAAAATTAAATATTTTTTTAATTCTTTTCAGGGGGTAGTAAAATTTTGGGGTGAGGATAAAAGTTATTACATTTCAATTCAGCTGCGTCCATGCACATAAGGGTTGTTGCGTTGGTTGCATAATTATTTATTACATTATGTTGGTCACCTTGTGGTAACCAAGGTGTTTCGAAGGTGTCGGAAACGGTTTCGTGGAGCAAAGGGAATCTCGGGATCACATCCAGGAGACTGGGCCGACACATACCACCTCGTGATGAGCTTTTTAAAAAATAAATTATGAAATATCGGTTTTAAAAGAGTGTAAAATACAGTTCTCTAGAAAACATAATTGTTATTTAAGTTATTTTTATTACCCAAAACAAATTTTTACTGCAGAAGATATGTTGGTACTAGGAATAAAAAACAGACTAGATTCGAAGGAAATATCAATTTAACGAAATAAGATCATTTCTAATCCCTTTAATGCCTCGGTCACCTACAGATTCATCAAGTTTAACAAATATTTATAGAATAAATTGGTTATATCTCTATGATTAAAATAAAAAACGTTCTTTCATACATAACGTCATTTCTCGCCTCAATGACGTCATGTAAGTCCTATTTTTGTGCGAAACAAATCTTTGTGTTCAGTCTGCAAGTCTACCAAGAATGAAGGTCATAACGTTAGTAGCACGTGGTATAGTGTATTGAAAAATGTGGAAAAAGCCCTGTTGCAGCAACGTGTAACGAAGTTATGATATCTACACGGGCCAAAAAGCCAAGTATTATAAGGTTAATATAAAAACAGTTAGATAACCACTGTCAAAACCATTACAAATTATTTTTTGCCAAGCAGGTGTTATCATTGTATAGGCAGGGTCTAGCCATCAAATTGAACGAAAATTTAATTAACTTGCTTAGGTAACTTCAGGTTTAATATCTATACCCCAAAGATTTTTCTCTCACTTATGAAACTTCCCTTAGAGGGTTAGTACTATATTATGCTTCGGTTTTCCACTGGGTTGCTTATACTTAAAACTAGTCATAGTTAACACAAATGCGCCTTAATGAATTTTGTGAACATCCAAAACACACATTGTATTTTATTCTATAAGTATCTAAGAGAACTGGCGAGGATGTACAGAAATTAGAATTTTCCAATAAAAAAATGGAAATATTTTTTAAGCAACATCATTATTTTGCCTAGACCAGTGTACATCAGTGGGCTTAAAATAATTTATATCAATTTTTCATCTTGTTAAGATTAACAGATAAGTCTAAATTGTACGTTTAGTTTGAATCAATTTCGACCATGAGTAAATAATCAGAAAGATATTTGAAAATTTGAATGCAGTGTTGAAGCAGACACACACGCAAATATATTTAATTATACGAGGTATACATTTCTTGAAATATTATTTTGAAGAATGGTCTTGGCAACATGAAATTGCTAAAACTAATGTTCATCTGTCGAAGGTGTCTAAATCACAGTAAAACGTCTAATTCAACAATCTTGAAAACAAAATGTAATTTTTGGCCAATTTCTTACCCGGCAATTTCAATATCTGCACCAAATTATGTCTGAGTAAGGTAGTTAGCTAGTGTAAAAATTAACATCACTTCAAAATTGCAGCAAAATATATTTTTGCTTGTCGTTTTCTCTGTCGTACATGCCTCAGATAGTGCAGGTATTTTGCCAAGAATTCCTATAGACGGATTTCTTTGTTTACATTTTTAGCAATACATCACATTTAGGTAGCCAAAACATGCTAGAGCTAACTACAGAGAGGAATTCTCCAGCGGATTACTTCTCGCAAAAATGTCACTGAAGAAACAGTTAGTGAGTGTAGATGGTTAGTTCTTCATTCATATACGTTTGTATAAAGTTCTCGTGATACCATTACGCTAAGGCCTCGCCTCAGTTTATAATACAACATTGTCCCAAGATTTCTCTTTAGTAAAGATCTTGGATGGCTGTAAACATTGCAGAATCCAAAAAAAAATTACATTTGAGTATTTCATCTTTCATTTCAAACAGAAGAGAAGAAGATTTGTTTTTTAAAGTTTATCTAATCCAACCAATCCGTTGCTTATCTTTTTAAGTTAATTAACTGGCGCCCGTGTTAAATCATTTTTAATATTTAATATCAAGTTTTTAGAGGCGAATGAAAACTGTTCGTTGGTTTAACGGTTCTTTTGCCAAAGTTCTTTTTGCTATGCAAAATAAACTGAAAAAATCACTTCTGAAACATGTAGGGAATCACAGAAAAAGCAGTTGGAGATTTGAAAATAACAAGCGATTATTTTTCTGAGAGAATAGCGAAGTTTGTTGAGGATAAAATGGTCACAAATCATTATTTAAGGTATTGAAAGTCGACAAAAAATATCATTTGCTGATGTAAGGTGGCGGAAGGGGGGTTTTTGAAACAAGCAATGGTAATTTTTTTGTTTGCCTCCAATTTTTTTTTAACAATGTAACATCCTCATATGTGCAAATGAATATGCGACGAATAAATATGCGACGACCTCCACGCTCGAAATGAAGAAAGCGCTTTGATTTTTCTCAAAGAGATTAGGATTACGTAATGTTCTAATATTAGCCTTAATGTCTTTTATTTATTTCGGTAAGGTGTGAGGTGTGCCGATATTGATGCAATGAGGTTTGTGTGTATGAAAATACATATAGATATATATAAACCATTAAACGCAATACGCAACCAATATTTTTGTTAATAATTCTTTGTTTACATCCTTGCGACACTTATGTTATAGCTAATGTGTTAAGTTCCTTCTTTTTATTTGCCGTACATCTTGTGTCAATTCTTGTTTTCGTTTGTTTGCCGGGCATTTTGTCGTCAATCCTAGTTGTTATTTTACCATACCCCGTCGCTACTTGAAGCTACCATTTCGAATAACAGACAAATAGACAGACATACGGCACGCATCCTAACATCGGTTCAAAATAAATAAAAAACAAGAAGCCCTGCGGCTTTAAGATTTCCGTCATTAGCCTGAAAGATTTTGAAATTTAAAGTAGACCTTGAAAACGGAGAATTATGGGGTAAACAAATCACGAGTATCACAATTCTCAACTATTTTTGTAACTAACCTGCAATGTTAAAATACAACTCAATAAATAAAAATTTTACATAGCTAATATGAAGTATTCTAAAATAACAGTTAAAACTTCAACTGGATATTTTTAAAAGTGATCAGGAAAATTCTGGAAATTCCAGAATACAAATCTTGCTATGTAGAAACTTGACGATTCGAATATAATAACTTCTGAACGAGCTCAATTTGAATGATGAAGTAGTTCATTGTTTATTAATTCAGGAATAAATACATATTAGCATTTGAATATTTCAGTATTTAGGCCTTCAAAATTTACTCTCTTGTTGAAAATTTTTTGAAAATGCTGATGGTGCATGGTTTGATAACAGCTGATCTGAAAAAGAAAGTACGTTTTAAAAATAAGAAACCAGAATACAATTTTACCATAAACTGAATTAAAACCAGGTTGTTTAAATATTGTCTCTTTAACCTCTCTTTGCCTCTTTGCTTTAAAAAGGGAATTTAATACAAAGATACAAATCCATGCGGTGTGATGCACATGTATATTATATATATAAATATGTATATAAATTTAATCAGGCCGGCTTTTGACATCTTTGTTAAACAAGTAACATATTAAGCAAGCGATGCATGATTTTGAAACCTGTGGACAATACAGGATTTATTTTTTTGAAATCGATTTATTGAATTCAACCGATTTTTTATTATTCTTTTTTGATTCGAATTCTCAAATTTGAATTTCTTTCGGGGAGTCGGATTAGTTGCAAGTTTTCATTTTGAGGAAACTGATTGGTCATTGTTTTGTTTGACAAATTGACAAATTGAATTCAACAAGTTGAAACATAAAAGGGCATATACACACACAATAAATTTGCGGATTTGAAAAATCGATGGTCCTTTTCGTGAGATTTTTAAAAATCAAGTATCTAAGAAATCTTAGAAAAATATTTTGTGATACTTTGGGTGAGTTCAAGAAAGATTTTCAAGCAAATTAGGCACAAGGAGAACTGATAATTAGCCAGTAACAGAATAGTTAGCCGTTTTCAATGGCGCCATAGCTTGGTGGTTATAACTCTGGCATTTTGTGCGTGAGAACGGGGTTCGATTCCCCTTGGCGGCAATTCAATATTGGTGAGTGAATGCTACCATAGCCCCGGGTTAACCTAAGCCATGTGAGAGAAATTGGGGAGATGACACAATATGTGGGCTGTTGGATGCTACAGGGAGTTGTTTGGTAGAGCGGGGACCCTAATTGGATCTGATCCAATTAGGGTCCCCGCTCTACCAAACAACTCCCTGTAGCATCCAACAGCCCTCTGCATAGCTCAAAATGAGCATTATATACTCTAAGACTCCTTATCTAAGCTATGGCCTTTCCTGGAAATAATAGACAGGATTTGTAAGGCTAGCCATATAAAATATACAGACATTCTATTTATCTACGCAGAATAATTATATATACGGTGTGTACAGTATAATTAGCCGCTTATACAGCTACTTATACGATATTTATCTTTTTACTTAAATTTTAACTTTTCTTCGTTATCAGTCTCCCCATAGCCATCTATATTTATATAGATCAAAATAAAGTTGTGCTTCAATTAAAACCAAGAAAAAGAACAAGAAACAATTTTGCAAAAAAGTTATAAGTTTACTGTAGCTAGCAGTACATATGTCGTATATATTATTAAACAACAAAACTATTCTGATTTCAAGAAAAAACATGGAAAAGACGCAGTTAGCTGTAAAGAACACAAAGAAGCTTTTAACGGCTAATTATACTAGGCGTAGCATCTAATTATCCTGCATCGGTTACAGGTTAATTATCAGTTCACCGACTGCTCAGTGCAAGCAACAATAAACTTTTGTCACGTTTCGACAACTTTTTTGCAAAAAATATCTTTATATCTGATAGAAGGTAGTCCCACAAAGTGTCATTTGGAAGTTATTTCAGTCATGGAAGAACTACGCAAGGCAGGATAAAGGTTTTTTGTTGCTTGCTCTTTAAGAAAAAAAGGCACTCTAATCAAAGCACTATTTTGTGTAGCTAGCTCCATAGCTAGCTAGCAAGTAAATAATGTCAGCACCAATCAAAAGGAGATCCAAGTCAGCACCAAAAATTGAGATAGCTAGCTAGCCAGCACACCTTTCTCACTTAGCTATATATAAAATAATTCTTACCTGATAAAATACACGAATTTAAAAAATAGTGCTTAGCTCCCCATCAATAAAGCTGCTACGACCAAACCAAAGAGACCAGCAAGGGGCGACCAACAAAATGCACTTTTAGTCATGGCCGCACACGGAATGTTCTGGTTACACGAAGAGTACACTCTCTGTTCAGATTGGTCATTTAATTGACAGAGATTATAATAGAGCATCTTCATTGGCTTTCGAAAAAAATGGAATTTTCCGAGCGTTTAGCCTGGACAAAAAAAAAAACTTAGCAGCGTCCGGGCTCTGCGCTGTCTCTCTCTATCTATCTATATATCTATCTTCCATCAGGCGATTTTAAAGATTCCGCCCCGCATAGCGGCGACGGAAATCAAATATATATAAAATGCTGAGTAATGTTATATATTTCTCTTTTTAAGATAATAAGAATATATATTTCAATACTATGTCGCTTATACGAAGCTATTTTAAAATGCTTTTAATAACACCCTGGTATTCTATGATTTTATCGTCAAAATGGAAAAGCCAGTATTATGAAAGGGACGCATATTATCTTCTTCGGAAAATTAAATAGTTGTATACACGGGAGATTTTTATTGGAATGACTTAAAAATCTATTTACGCTAATCTAACATTTTTGTAAACATTTGTTTATTTTTTTACACAACAACAATAACAACAATAACAACAACAACAACAACAACAACAACAATAACAACAAAAACAACAAACATTTGTCGACGAAGGAAAACAAAATTTAGTTGGCAAGAAGTAACTACATATTGTTTAAAGGGAATAATAATTTTATTCATGAAAGATTTTAAGGGATGACTGACAAATCGAAAAAGTGTAAACATCAATTTGAAGTTTACATTTTTCGCTCTTCCTCCCTTAACGTCAACATTAAAAATTAATTTTTGAATATCATCCATAAAATCACAAGCATTTAGACAGCCTGTGAAGCGTGTAGAGAAGAGTTCAGTTAGCGTCTTCTATTGAAAAAATTAATGAAATATTTAAACACCACGGGACTTAACCCACCCCCCTTAACCTTCGATTGACGTTTTAGTCTACATTTCTCCATTGTTGTAAGTTACCCTGAGGTAATATAGGTGCTAGATAAAACATTTGGCTAAACGAGTAGAAAAAATTCTTGGGAACAAGAAGTTTGTGTCAAATGTCCCAGTCATTAAGTGTTACACTTATCCACGACCACACGTTTATAGTATACTTTCGGTAAGTGCGGCCCTAGGTAAAAAAAATCGCTTAGTGGAATCCCGTAGGAGAAAGAAATTTAATAAACGAGACAATTTTTTATTCAATTGTTGATGTCCAATGTCATGTTGTCAGGAAAACATGTCTCAGTAATTCATACAAAATTGGAAGAAAACGATCTACGGTGAAGAACTATTTGAAATTAACATTTCGCGCGTTAATCTGTTGTTATGAATCTAATGAATTTTACTGGTTTAATCTGAACAAGTATTTTTTTTAATACATACATCATTATAGTTTACTCGCCAGAGTTTACAATAAAAAGAAGAAAATATAAGTAATAAAAAAATGAAAAATGTGAGGAAAAAGACATGAATAAAATATAACCCCCCCTAAAAACTTTTTCAGGAAGTTTGAATAAAGCACAGAACTCTCTACAAAAAATAAAGTCGACGGAAGGATCTTTTTAAACAATACGAAACGTTTCAAAACGCAAATATACGAAGCTAATAACAAATATACATATATATATAAAATATATAAAATATATAAATACAAAAATTGTATTTTATTGATTCGATCACTTCAGAGAAGGAATTTCTAAAAATTAATAAATAAAAACTTTAAAGTCTTAAAAAAAAAGAAAAAAAAATATTCACCTTCCGAACTCTGAAGCATAAATTTTAAAAGATTGATTAGCGGAGGATATAAAACGGAATATTTAACACTAAGATAGAAGTTTAGTGATATTGTGGAGTTGATCCTACATTGGCAAGGAAACAATCTTCAGAAGAAACAGCCAAGGGAAAGTGATGGTTCACAAAAATTTTCTTCACACATTATGGATTCTGCTTGGTAAGTTATATTTAATAAAAAATATGCAAAAAAATCATATAGGCAAATAAAGTTTATAATATTTGGTATTCAAAATATTATCGGAAACTCGAAACTGCAACGAAAGCGGCAATCAAGTGTTTGCAAACTGAATTTATCCGAACCTGGCAACCTTTGCATCTCTTTACTATGAACAGAACGCTCCACCTATCTGACGAGTAATTTTTATAAGTATTACGGAAATGTGGAGCGTAAAAAACATTTAAAAATGTTAAAAGTTCCAGTTAGTTTTAGAGTTATCGGAATGATTTAAGTGAAAAAGTAAATGTTAAAATAAATCTCGAAATGTCGACATTTTATGATGAAAACACCCTTTTATGGTTTTGAAGGAAAAAGTTTTTGGTCAACCTAACATACACATTAGAAACCTGAAAAAGTACAAAAAGCAAACTGGATCTGTGAAAGATGTTTTACAAATTTATTTAACTGGTGCGCAATCAGGGTTAAAAGCTCCAAACATAGTCAAGGAATCCTGCAATTAACTCTCTTCTCAGATTACTTTATCCCTGTGTAAAACATCAGCTGGAGCCAGCAAAACCTGGGAAAGAGAATGACAAGATTTAAAACGAAATGTTGTACGTCTAAAAGCATTCATCAAGTTTTCGTCATCTCTATATTAATAATAGCCGTATTCTGTATGTCTGTCCGCAAGAAAAATGCCAAGCTACGTAAACACGAAATGCGGTATATGAAGGACGGGTGAACCCGTGGGTTTATTCGCGGGCTATTAACTAGTCTTTATAACAATAGCTGCACTTTGTCTGTCTCTGCGCAAAATAATGCCACAGTAGCGATAGCAAACGAAATGCGGTATATAAAGATCGGGTGAACCTGTGGCTTTATCAACGGGATACTAACTAGTCTTAATAATAACACCTTTATTTTGTCTGTCTCTGCGCAAAATGGTACTATGGTAGCGAGACACACGAAATACGGTAAGTGAAGGAGAGAAGAACCCGTGGATTTAACCACTTGTTACTGATTAGTCTCACTTTTCCAAACAAAAAACAAGATTTTTTCGACGGTGATAAAATACTATGTTTGACAGGTACAAGATATGACGTTTAATAAAAATTAAAGTTGTTTTTAAATGTGTAAAAAACGGCTCCTCTCTTGCAGCTATGAGACGCCATGTCGATATTTATTTCACGCTTTCAAGTGGGGCGCCATGTGCATTACTCGCCTTCTTTTTTGTCTTATTTAAACAGTCATAGGTTGAGGGGAAGAAGGCGAAAGATTTAAAAATTAAAATAAATACTCTGCTGGAAAACTGTTGTATTCCAAATAAATAAATAAATTATGATGGAAGGAAGAAAAAACACCAAAAGTGGGAATAAAAACACGAAAACTCCCAACCACTACCCTCTTTGATGTAATTTCATATAAATAAAACAGAAGAAATAGAATGTTGAAAGATTTTCCAGCCGTCTGTTATAGACTGTGTTTTCATTACTAATTATATGCATGGGTCATTTATTTTTTTATTTTACTGTTTTTTTCTATTTCTACATTTTTCGTGCGCGGAAATTCTCTAAGGAAAATCAACAAACAAATCAATTAATTAACAAAATGACTCACTTTTTTCCCGACTATATTTTATATTGTAAATACATTTTTCTTTTGAAGCTAGAATCATCAAATGTATAATAAATACGTTTTTTTAAAGAAATATACTCTCTGGTTTCAAACAACAATCATTCAGAAAATATAAAGAAACCAGACGCTAATTTTGAATTTCGCCGCCACAAGTGATCACATTGGTTGTTTCTATGTTAGAGTCGCGTCTTTTGAACTTATCAACGTTCATTACTCACTGTTTACTGTGCGGGCTTTGTACTTAGGATCTCTATACTCTAATTTTTGCTTTTGTGGTAATTTTGGCTGACCTAACCACGACCATTTTTCCTGAACTAGTCGGTGGCCCGTTGATAAATCCACGGGTTCACCTGTCCTTTATTTACCACATTGCGTGTCTCTCGCTACTGCGGTTACCATTTTGCGTGACGGACAGACAGATGTATACGGGTATTATAATACAGACTAGTCGTTAGCCCGTGGAAAAATCCACGGGTTCGCCCGTCGCAGCTAAGCTACCATTTTGCGTGACAGACGGACAGACAGACAGACGTATACGGGCATTATAATATAGATAGCCGGGAGACCCGGCGTTGAAACGCCGGGCTTAGCCACAAGTAAATGTGTGGCCGGCGTTGAGCACTATGTGGAGCGCTTAATAAGAGCCGTAAACTGTGCCACACAATCAGGTGGAGTTCTTTAGTACAGGTATGCAGTATGTGATAAATTAAGTGAAGCGCATACACCATTATACTGTTGCGACTGTGCGCATACACCATTTTAGTGTTGCGACTGTAACATAATCTTTAAAAATTAACTTTCCCGCAATGATAGCTGAAATAAAAATAGAGTTTACAAATCGTTGTTACCCTGTCATAGCAAAAACAATCGTGACACCGGGCTGAGTGCTTAGTCCAGTTAAACGGTGTTGTACAGGCGTATAGGGATAATACCCTTTTGCAAAAAAACTTTCTCGCAGACCCTGTGTAAATAAAAACACAAGAAACAGTCCATTGGTAACACAGGGCTAAGCGGTTACTCCAGGTACACAGTATCGCAACTTCGGTTAAACAGAAACACATGAAACAGCCTATTGTTAACACTGGACTGAGCGGTTAATACAGGTAAACTGTGTCGCACATGAGTATAGGCGTAACACCATTTTTTTAAAAAAATTATCGCAGCTTCGGTTAAAAAAAATTCAGAAAACCGCCTGTCATTATCATGTTCAGTTAAAAAAATACTCAGCAATTTTCAGAAATTTAGCAGTAATAAAATTGGTAGCTGCCTAACTGCATTTAGTATAAGAATTAAGAATTGTGTTGCAGCCAAACTGCATTTAGCTACTTTCACTTTTTAGCCAGAGGTAGCTAAAAGGAGCTAGCTAGGTATTGCTAGACCCAATCCACGGGGTCGCCCGTCCTTTATATATCGCATTTCGTGTTTCCGTAACAGGACGCGTCTTTCGTGGACACACAGACAGACGACGGCTATTAGTAAAGAGATTTGGCGACCTTCGTCGATCGTGACATGGCTTATTTCGTTGCGGGGGCGCGCTAAAGAAAAAAACTGGCGAATTTCACACACGCTCTCTATCCGACCCACGTGTGCGCAAAAGTAGTGACTTTGCAGTTAGCCGGTTGCAGAGTATGGACCATTCCACCCTTTTTTCTGTGTGTGAAAGATTTATGGAGTTAGAGCCCTGTTTTATACCCTCAAAATTCTTTTTAGCAAGATCCCTGCCAATCTATCAATCTATTTTTTCAATTTCTCGATATTTTGCGAGTCAGCAGTTGGAAGCACCTATAATCTTAACCTGGCGTTTGATATGGCAAAAAAAGACGTGTAATTTTTTAAAAACAACTTTGAAACGTAACGCATCTCTTTCTTCCGCATCCTTGTCCTTATCGGCAAAACAAGTCGGTAAAAAAAGTCGGCAAGAAAAAAAATCGGCAAAAAGTGATTAAATTTTGGCACGGTGACCTGTATTGACTATTTTTTTTACTCATTGTACTCAAGTTAAGTTTTTTCGCTGACTTTTGTCTTAAACACCGAAATGTTAATTATCCATTTTTAGCGCTTACTTTAAAAAAAAAAAATTGTTTTTTATGAATTATTCCAAACATTAGTTGGTAAAATGTGTTAATGTTGGTGACATTTAGTCAGCAGAGAGTGACTAAGTGTTTTGGTGCAAGAAAATGATATTTTTACCGGCCTTTAAAAAAAAAAATC
The DNA here is from genome assembly GCA_030067915.1 of Hydractinia echinata. Taxonomy (NCBI): domain Eukaryota; kingdom Metazoa; phylum Cnidaria; class Hydrozoa; order Anthoathecata; family Hydractiniidae; genus Hydractinia; species Hydractinia echinata. The sequence continues at coordinate 4,945,523 of JASGCC010000003.1, read as the reverse complement.
TCGTCTGTTTTATGACCTCGAATAATTATATTTTATATCCAATATGAATTCATGAAAACATCAATTCATAAAATTATAAATTTAAATAACAAGTGCTAATAACACACAATAAAGAAAAGTATATTCATTATATCTTATTTTTATTCATTATATCTTATTTTTTTCATTATAGATTACTCTTTCTTATTTGTGCGAATTTCAACATGTAATTAGTAAAATCAATATTATTTTCGAAAATGACACTTTTCTAATTTTAAAAATCGATAACGCGAAACCCAGTTAAGTATAAGAATAAACACCAGCTTTTAGGGGAGCGTTTATTAGAGAGGGGCGTTAATAAGAAAGGGCGTTTATTTTTTATATATCCTCAATATTTACAAGGTCATCTTCTTCGTCATCAAAGTCAATTAAATTTTCTTTAATAATGGCATCTTTAACGTCCGAATCAGTTGGCCTAAAGGGGTTTTCTAATAAACGCCCACTTTCATCACACTAGGGGCGTTTAAAAGAGAGGGGCGTTTATTGGAGGGAATACGGTACCTCATGTTCCATTCCACGCATGCGCAATATGTTTTATTTCCGTTAATTCATCATATGTTTGCAAAAAAATTCAAAACAAATTTAAATCTACTGCTGGTGTATTAAAACGATTCCGCTACACGTATTTCCGCTTTAAAATCTTGACACAGCAAGTTAGACCAGCTCACCAATAGTTATTTGCTACAGAAATTCTCAGTTTTAGCCAGCAAAATCTGTGAAGGGGAAGTCAAACTCTTGCGTAACCTAAATCCTTTTGTACTCCTGATTTTCTTGTTTTTTGTTTTTAGTGAGTCTAATAGTGATCGAAGCAAAACTTTCAAATAATGGTAGGTCTATCATTCTGTTATTTCTTCACCTTTTTACTTATTCATTCATTCATTCATTCATTCATTCATTCATTCATTCATTCATTCATTCATTCATTCATTCATTCATTCATTCATTCATTCATTCATTCATTCATTCATTCATTCATTCATTCATTCATTCATTCATTCATTCATTCATTCATTCATTCATTCATTCATTCATTCATTCATTCATTCATTCATTCATTCATTCATTCATTCATTCATTCATTCATTCATTCATTCATTCATTTATTCATTCATTCATTTATTCATTCATTCATTCATTCATTCATTCATTCATTCAATTATTCAATTTTTCCTTTATCTGTTCACTTCTTTACGCGTCATCGCATAAATAAGATGCTCTCACAAATGCACGTACATACACGATACACGTTTGTAGTTCAGGATTTGAGATGTTTATGACTGTCTTTTTGTCAACCTGATTGCATTTTAATTATTACTTAATTTTTTAGTGGAGAAAAAAACATTCTGCGAATTATCTGCATCAAAAAGAATGTTACATAGTCTTGGTATAAACTCTTTAACGTCATCATGTTTGTTGAAATCAAATCGAGGTGAGAAAAATTTGTACATAAACTGTTTTTCTCAGAACACACACACAACGAACAAGAAAAACCAACAAGCCAATCAAAATCAAAACAACAAAAAACAAGAAAAAACAAAAACAACAACAAAAACATTTTCCAGTGACTAATGACGTCTCTTTGATTAAAGTATTTCAAATTGAATTTGATTTTAGCCAATGCTTATACAACTCATCAACGTGGCATTAATAAATATATGTTGTTTTGCTTAAACATATTATAAATACTTTCGTGAAGAAATTGTCATATAAATATCTTGATCTTAAAACTCTGGTTAACAACCATATTAAAAGACACAACGTGACGAAGCATGCAATCTAATGGCAAGCAAATAGAGAAATATTGAAATATTATTTTCTGTTTGTTATGTTTAGATATCGCTCATTTAGTCAGCAGTTATTTGGAAAGGGAGTTATTTCCAGAAAAAAGAGATCTAGTCGATGAACTTGAAGATTATATAAAAAAAGAAATGTTTCACAAAAGTGAGTATGAGCAAAATGGAATAAAAAAAACTATTAATGTTAATAACAAATTTAAAAGTTTTAAAGAAACTCAAGAGTGATTACATTTCAATGCAATGTTTTGATTTTGTGTTGAGAACAGCATGTTCATGTACGCATCATCTGGTAGACCACTGTAATGAGAAATCCAAGAAAGAACCTTCCTTCTCTCTGAACACAGAAAAGAAGAGTTTAATTTGAGTGCCCTTTGGATCTTGCATTTTCAGAAAAGCCATACGTTATATTAATGGGCATTTTACCCTACGTGGACTTGCCTTTTCTATCTATAAGCATTGGAAGTTTTCTATATATACCAGTAGTATATGACATCGAATTACAACTTTTCTACCATCTTCAGATATCTTTTGCATATTGAAATTTGCAAAACTTGATAAAACTTTAATTTTATAGTATATAAATAATTGGGGACCTCTTTTCTGTTTACAGATATATGCAAAGTACATTGTTTCATTATAAAAATCAATGTTTATATCATTTTCAGGAGGAAGTTATTGCTGTAGTCCACGATGCGACAAATTTATGGTGAGGATGGGCACACCAAATGCTGCATTAGTGCAATGCAACAATGGTTGATCTCATGTCGACACTCTTACTTTACAATTTGATATTTTTTTAGTTTGATTTTTTTAAGAAAATTTAATTTAGTAGGATAATGGATTATTGTTATTTTTTTCAAGACAAGACCTTTAAATTAAGTTGCCCAATCCCAATCGACTACCACTGCAGTTATTCGATCCTGTATATGTCTGCTAAAGCCGATATGAAATTTATAAGGCGTGCGCTTTTGAAATTCATGAGTGATCGTTATAATCTCAAGCTGACTAAAATAATAGTTTATAAATTTTCCCCGTCGTCGTCGTCGCTGCCATCGTCGTCATCGTCGCTGCCATCGTCGTCGTCGTCGTCGTCGTCCTGTTGGTGTCATCGTCGTCGTCGTGTTGTTGTCATCGTCGTTGTCGTCGTCATCATCGTCGTCGTGGTCATCATCGTCGTCGTCGTTGTTGTCATCGTCGTTGTCGTCATCGTAGTCGTCGTTGTTGTCGACGTCAGTATGTATAAATAATGAGTCAGCCTGCGTCACGGAGCTCTATGGTGGTTTTAAAAGGTTATTGAAGAAAAATTTAATTATTAGGTTTTTTTGTTACGTTACCATACGAAAAAGATTTGTGGACCACATTTATATTTCTCAATTACTTATTATATATTTTAGTTTTATATACCATAATAAAAATTTGATGTAAAATATGAAGGTATTTATCAATTTCTTTTTTCAAAGCCGTGGAATGAAACGCTGATTTCGTCTTACCTAATTTCAAACAAATATCTTAATCAGTAAATTAATGATTTATAAATTTACGAAATCCATAATTTGAGCATGAAGTTACTTCCTTACACAGCAAAAATAAACGCAAAAAATTATGCTTATCAAGAAAAAAACAATTTGTCGGTTATGTAAATCTTGTAAACGAATTAGTAAAACACTGCGTATAATCTTTCGCAGTCATGCAGCCATATATCAAACTAGCGCGAAAGATATTATGATTATCATAGAAGTTAAAACTGGGAAAAGAACTATAAATATTAGATTTTGCGATAGCCGAATATACACATTATAGCCCGCATGATTTGAAAATACTAGTTCGGTTATCGGTCGAATGCACGGAAATCTACAAATCTGTCTACAAATCGAGCTGTTTTGTGTTGGACATATTTTCCCGGTTAAATGGATTTCATGGAAATTTAACCCTATATGGTCTGGGGTTTTTCGAACATATTATAACCGGGCGGGGGGCGGATACCACCCCTTTTATTTGATAGGCTTTTACAAATCGAACTAAACTTGGCACACTTACAGTACGTCATTAAATGAACACAATATCAGCAATAAATTTTTGCTTATGAGGCCTTTCTCTGGGACGTCATCGGAACCCTTAAATTTGGTCCAAAATACCACTATCTATTAAAAATTCAATTACTTTACTTCAAAGCGAAATTTTAACATTTTGTATAAAATTTATGACATCCAAATAAATAGTATTTAACATTTTTTAAGGTTTTTACATAATTCGCACGTAAAAACGTAAAAATATGCCCAAAAATCCAATTTTCGGGTAAGATTACCCGAAAAAAACGGGATATCGGATTAATCACGTGTCCAAAACTTTAAAACGAACGATTTCCTTTGAAATACAGTTGTGTTGCAAGTTTAAAGTCTAAAGATAATCCTAACGAAAGTTATTTTATTTTCCCGACTATATGGATTTCATAGTGATTATTAGGGGTAGTGTCGAGTAATGGTAAAAAATTTCACATGCAGGTGTCTACTATTTAAATATAAAAACCCAATCATAACCAGTGTCAGTATCATAACCATGCAGCGTAGTAAAAGAGAGTTGTTAAAAAAACGCGGTAGAGGTGGCGGACTAATAGGGTTAAGATTTTGGATCTAACCAAATAACCTAATTCCTAATCTCTGTGATCAGTGGCAACTGAACTTTGACACGATTTGACGGAAAGGGGTAAACGACTAATAGCACTAAAGTTTTTCAAGCATAAAATCTTTTCTAAATAAACAATGAATGATATATAATAAATAATCCCTAAGATTAACTAAATAATTACACGTTATGTTGTTAAGAAGACGATACCAAACTTTTACAAAGTCATCAAATAATTTTCGACTCTAAAGACGTCTTACGTATGTATATTAACTTGCACATAAGAATTTCAGAGAACTAGTGGTTAGCCCGTGGATAAATCCATTATTTACGTGTGTCTCACCACTGCGGCTACCATTTTGCGTGACAGACAGACAGACGTATAATGGTATTATAAGATGGGGGAAAAAATCTTTATGTAAACAAAGCTGTCGTATTTCAACTTGATTGTTCAACTGAGACAGTGAAAACAAAACATAAACTTTCTTTAAAAGCGAGTCAAAAACTACATCTTTCACACCATTTAAATCGAGCGAAAATGACTTAAATTTTACAAAATAAAACTAAAAATAACGTTCGTAACACAAACAAATAAATAAAGAGTGTCGCTTCATACCCGGTAACGACAAGGTAACGACATATTCACACATATTTCGTTAAGGTTACCGCATCTCGTAACATGTGATCTCGTAACGCCCACAACGCATCTACAGCGGAATCGTAACCGTGATCTTTGTTCAACCAGTGCGTTGGTAAGGGGTTGTTTGATTTCGGGTGCGGCGTCGAAGATTGTTCGCTCCAATGGCTTAAAGCTGATTTGTTATCTCGTAGACCTTCAATGTACCTGAATGAAAAATATATTAAGTTTGACGAAAAATAACAAACAAACAAACAAACAAACAAACAAACACGGAGTACAGCTTAATTCTCGGTGTTCAAATCAAGAAAAGGCTAAAGGTCATGATTTTAAAAATCATCTATTATTCCGTCACTCGCCAAATACTCCGTTGATGTCTAATATTCCGTCACCTGCCAAATACCCCCCATCACTTGCCTCGGTACAAAACATTAAAAATTGAATTTATATGTTGACAATATTTATTCGAGATTGCATTCTAATAAAAGTGGCTATATCTAGCGCGAAAAAGATTCAAATTCCTAAGGAAGGGTGCGTGTTACTCCCGGCATTCTCCAGGAAAAGTTAATTGAGAATAAAGGCATTAAAAAGTTATGGAAGGTTGACGTAAACAATCCAAATTTTTATTGGTTTTTCGTTATACTAAATCATTTAGTTCTAGTATTTATTTTTACGTTGTGTTGTCACGTCAGTGCTCCTACCTGAGATAGGCTTCAGAATGACGAAGTTTCATCGTACAAGGCGGCGGTGCAACAAACACAGGTTCCTCCTCTTCTTGCTGCTTCTCTTGTTGTTGCTGAACAAGTTGTTGTACTTGCTGTTGTAGAGATTGGATTTGTTGTTGCTGACGTTGCACTTGCGTCAGCAACATTTGTTGTTGTTCCACCGACAAACTTTGTGGCGTTCCTACATAAAGAAGAATGTTACACGTCGGAGACACAGCTTTAAGATTTGACGATTTCAGGAGACTTTAGAAGATTTTGAGGTGAAATTTTAGAAAACACGAAAAGTCTTCCTAACATATATTCTGTACGTAACAATAAAAAATGGCTACTTTGATGTCTAAAATTTAGGCTATCTGGGATATTTTAGGAGCCTGTCCGCTTATCAGGTTATTTAAGCAATTTTAGGTGTGGTTACTCTATAAGCCCGTTTCTACTTACCTGGTTGAGGTACAGGTGGTTGAGGTGGCTGTTGGATGGGTGGAGTCATACCAGGTGTACGTACAGGTGAAGAAGCAGCCAACATCTGACCTCTAGCTTGTAACATCATCTGTTGTTGGTACATTTGCTGCTGCAGGACTGATAAGAAAACATAAGAACAACTCCTCTACATGGTATGAATAAAAAACGAGTGATACAAAAAAAAACCTTCGATAGATGTGTTGCCAATTCTTAGAAAATGATCATAGTTCTAGATTGAGCGTTTAAAAAATAAAATTGCTCGACATACATTTGCTGATATTTCCCAAATTTAATGTCGAACAGTGACGTCACAGCAGTGTTGTATTACTTAGATCAAGCAGAATTTAAATTTTTTTTTTTTTTAAATCATATTCTTTTAATAAAAGCTCTGTTGTTACGAAAAATTTTGCAGAACTTTTATTAAATAAGATATAAATAATAATAATAATTTACTTTCGGCTTTTTAACATTATTTTCAAGTACCAACCGTGCTGAGGGAGTTGCTGCCCATTCATGCGAAACGGTGGAAACATTCCAGCATGCATTTGCATTGGTCCACCATTCGGAATGTTTGGTGCAGCCAAAGTAGGTGTATTCTGTAACATGCTGATGGCTTTTTGCTGAAGCATTGCTTGATGTTGTTGGTTTTTTATAGGATTGGAAGGAGAGAGGGATGACACAGTGGAGGAGCCTCTTGATGATGGCCGTTCCGAGCCTTCACTACCATTTTTAAAACCGTCATCGCATGATTGATGTCGTGGAAAATAAAACCTAAGTAAAAACCAAATATGCAAACATCACGATGTTGTTAGCAAGGCGTGTAAACAAAAACTAAAAAAAAAAAACTGAACTCAAAATTAAATTTTTACAAACGTTTTACAAAAGACTTGCATGTATCCATAAAAAAATGATAAACTTAAATTTGAAAATACATCAGAAGAATATAATCAACAAAAGAACCAGAAGGAGCTATAGCAGGGCAATCCAGTTTAAAAAACAGCTATTCAAAAATGCTTAGATAATGCAGGCTCAACACAACAGCTTTATATTTAGTACGGAAGAAAATAAGGTCGGGAGGACAGGAGCAAGAACTCCCCAAGTTATTGGAAAACGATAATTTTAGCTGATAGGGTATACCTTGAAAAAGAAAAATACTGCAAATTTTGATCTTTTTTTTGTGTGAATAGAAGAAGACACAAAAAGGTGACTAATAACCTTATGCAGACGTCGTGTTGTTTTTTCATTTTTCATTTTTCATTTCTCACACAAAGAAGAATAGGGTTCTGATATTTGCTGAAAAACATTTCGCTTACTTGCTCTTCTCACTTGTTGAAATCTTTGTTTGTTTACATTTGAAGTGAATTTCTCTGATGTGACGCACTAACCTCGAATGATTACCAAACGGTCTGAAGAAGAAAATACATGGAAAGTAAGGGAAAGGATATAGTTGAGTTTGTTATTATTTGCAAATGGTTACAAAGCAAAGCCACTTCAGTGTATGTAACACCGTTATCAATGTGGGTTCTGCGTTCTGACTGTATACATTAGGTATACATCGATATTGCTTACCCAAATTCGCTCAAGTGGCATAGGTTAACCCCTAGGTGTTGTCAAGGCAGTTGCTAAACATGTTTGCACTGTGGACTGAACCACGGACCTCGTGATTATGAAGTGAACTCCGTAACCACTCGATCACGCGAGATCCAGTAGCTGTGATTAACGCTGTTGCTAAATATATCCGCACTGTTAATTGAACCATGGACCTCATGATTACAAAGTGAACTTCGTAACCACTCGATCACGCGCCATTTTCTCCTCTTTATTCACTCCGGTTATTACGAAGGCTTATGTCAAACTTACTGCTTTTCATGCTTCTTTCTGTCACAACTTCTCCATTCACATTTATACATACCAGTAGACGCTACAAAAAGAAAATAAGAACTGGTGGAAAAACATGCGCAGATGGAGCAAGTAACTTGTGTAGTTGTGATAACTTTGCTAGCTACGTAATGATTTAGTTGTGATAACTTTGCTAGCTACGTAATGATTTAGTTGTGATAACTTTGCTAGCTACGTAATGATTTAGTTGTGATAACTTTGCTAGCTACGTAATGATTTAGTTGTGATAACTTTGCTAGCTACGTAATGATTTAGCGTTGTGATAACTTTGCTAGCTACGTAATGATTTAGTTGTGATAACTTTGCTAACTACGTAATGATTTAGTTGTGATAACTTTGCTAGCTACGTAATGATTTAGTTGTGATAACTTTGCTAACTACGTAATGATTTAGTTGTGATAACTTTGCTAGCTACGTAATGATTTAGCTGTGATAACTTTGCTAGCTACGTAATGATTTAGTTGTGATAACTTTGCTAACTACGTAATGATTTAGTTGTGATAACTTTGCTAGCTACGTAATGATTTAGCTGTGATAACTTTGCTAGCTACGTAATGATTTAGTTGTGATAACTTTGCTAACTACGTAATGATTTAGTTGTGATAACTTTGCTAGCTACGTAATGATTTAGTTGTGATAACTTTGCTAACTACGTAATGATTTAGTTGTGATAACTTTGCTAGCTACGTAATGATTTAGTTGTGATAACTTTGCTAGCTACGTAATGATTTAGTTGTGATAACTTTGCTAGCTACGTAATGATTTAGTTGTGATAACTTTGCTAACTACGTAATGATTTAGTTGTGATAACTTTGCTAGCTACGTAATGATTTAGTTGTGATAACTTTGCTAGCTACGTAATGATTTAGTTGTGATAACTTTGCTAGCTACGTAATGATTTAGTTGTGATAACTTTGCTAGCTACGTAATGATTTAGCGTTGTGATAACTTTGCTAACTACGTAATGATTTAGTTGTGATAACTTTGCTAGCTACGTAATGATTTAGTTGTGATAACTTTGCTAGCTACGTAATGATTTAGTTGTGATAACTTTGCTAGCTACGTAATGATTTAGTTGTGATAACTTTGCTAACTACGTAATGATTTAGTTGTGATAACTTTGCTAGCTACGTAATGATTTAGTTGTGATAACTTTGCTAACTACGTAATGATTTAGTTGTGATAACTTTGCTAGCTACGTAATGATTTAGTTGTGATAACTTTGCTAACTACGTAATGATTTAGTTGTGATAACTTTGCTAACTACGTAATAATTTAGTTGTGATAACTTTGCTAGCTACGTAATGATTTAGTTGTGATAACTTTGCTAGCTACGTAATGATTTAGTTGTGATAACTTTGCTAACTACGTAATGATTTAGTTGTGATAACTTTGCTAGCTACGTAATGATTTAGCTGTGATAACTTTGCTAGCTACGTAATGATTTAGTTGTGATAACTTTGCTAACTACGTAATGATTTAGTTGTGATAACTTTGCTAGCTACGTAATGATTTAGTTGTGATAACTTTGCTAGCTAAGTAATGATTTAGCGTTGTGATAACTTTGCTAACTACGTAATGATTTAGTTGTGATAACTTTGCTAACTACGTAATGATTTAGTTGTGATAACTTTGCTAGCTACGTAATGATTTAGTTGTGATAACTTTGCTAACTACGTAATGATTTAGTTGTGATAACTTTGCTAGCTACGTAATGATTTAGTTGTGATAACTTTGCTAGCTACGTAATGATTTAGTTGTGATAACTTTGCCAGCTACGTAATGATTTAGTTGTGATAACTTTGCTAGCTACGTAATGATTTAGCGTTGTGATAACTTTGCTAACTACGTAATGATTTAGTTGTGATAACTTTGCTAGCTACGTAATGATTTAGTTGTGATAACTTTGCTAGCTACGTAATGATTTAGTTGTGATAACTTTGCTAGCTACGTAATGATTTAGTTGTGATAACTTTGCCAGCTACGTAATGATTTAGTTGTGATAACTTTGCTAGCTACGTAATGATTTAGCGTTGTGATAACTTTGCTAACTACGTAATGATTTAGTTGTGATAACTTTGCTAGCTACGTAATGATTTAGTTGTGATAACTTTGCTAGCTACGTAATGATTTAGTTGTGATAACTTTGCCAGCTACGTAATGATTTAGTTGTGATAACTTTGCTAGCTACGTAATGATTTAGTTGTGATAACTTTGCTAACTACGTAATGATTTAGCTGTGATAACTTTGCTAGCTACGTAATGATTTAGTTGTGATAACTTTGCTAACTACGTAATGATTTAGCTGTGATAACTTTGCTAGCTACGTAATGATTTAGTTGTGATAACTTTGCTAGCTACGTAATGATTTAGCTGTGATAACTTTGCTAGCTACGTAATGATTTAGTTGTGATAACTTTGCTAGCTACGTAATGATTTAGTTGTGATAACTTTGCTAGCTACGTAATGATTTAGTTGTGATAACTTTGCTAACTACGTAATGATTTAGTTGTGATAACTTTGCTAGCTACGTAATGATTTAGTTGTGATAACTTTGCTAACTACGTAATGATTTAGTTGTGATAACTTTGCTAACTACGTAATGATTTAGTTGTGATAACTTTGCTAGCTACGTAATGATTTAGTTGTGATAACTTTGCTAACTACGTAATGATTTAGTTGTGATAACTTTGCTAGCTACGTAATGATTTAGTTGTGATAACTTTGCTAGCTACGTAATGATTTAGTTGTGATAACTTTGCTAGCTACGTAATGATTTAGTTGTGATAACTTTGCTAACTACGTAATGATTTAGTTGTGATAACTTTGCTAGCTACGTAATGATTTAGTTGTGATAACTTTGCCAGCTACGTAATGATTTAGTTGTGATAACTTTGCTAGCTACGTAATGATTTAGTTGTGATAACTTTGCTAACTACGTAATGATTTAGTTGTGATAACTTTGCCAGCTACGTAATGATTTAGTTGTGATAACTTTGCTAGCTACGTAATGATTTAGCTTAAATAGAAAACACAGGGAAAATCGGTGAAAGGTTCAATTGTAGCATAACTTGTTATTTTGGGTCATTTGAAGAGAACAGTGCGGTAGGATTTTATATTGACAACCGAATATACATGCCAGAGACAAAACAACTTAAAGTGGGTTTCAATCAAAGTAATTTTCGTGCAACACTTGTTGTGCAATATCTCTTGCGTCGCTTTGTTGTATGTACAACATGTGTTAAAATAAAGTTGATCCAATAAAGTTGCAACAGTTGCTGTTTTACCACTACTGTGTGACTGTTACACAAGACTTTTTAAGTTAATATAAACCGACCTTTAGCAACATACCTGACTTGAAAATGTGTGGTCCTTCTATCACGTGTATTATAAGATCCTGCATATCTTCAAATTGATATTCACAGTGTGACCACTGACATTCGAACACATACAAAGACTCTACCAAGCCTTGCGCTTTCGCTCTGTTTTTGTAGACCTCCTTTTCTTCCATAATCAAACCTTCCCATCTCTCGTTGGTTTTAGATTGTATTTCATCCACAGAAAGTTCTGGACTTTCCTTCATTAACTGGGCTGCGTATTCCTTCTTCATGAGAGCATAGCCAACATCCTCACTTACTTCAGGCTAGTTAGATACATGGAAAGAAAACATAAGGATTCCTTTACAAACAAAAATTGATTTAAAAGTCTAACGACATCTGTATATTAACACTATTTTTCTTCTTTTTAGCTGGCGTATCTGTTATCATTATCATTTTATGCTAGTTGTAATCAGGTACTATTTGTTTTTTTATATATATTATATAAGATATATAGTTTTGTGGGTTCTAGAAGTCGAGAAATTATTTTAATTAGTTCTATCATGGTTTGGCAAGTTTGTCCATCTGACATGATTACTAAACTTTATAGTTTTTGGGGAAAGTTATGTTGAATAAAGTATCGAGTAATTATATGAGTGATGGGGGGTAAGCGTGCACAATGAATTAACTTCCATAACTTCAAACACCTATTTGACCAGCAATAAATAAATAAATAAAGCAAAACCAGACGTACCTCTTTTTGGACCGGTGTATCGCTTTCATTTTGTTCATGTCCAGAGGTTAACCATAACGACGGTCGCTAAGGTAAACAGAGGAGAGTTAACAGTGACATTTCAATGCAATGATTTTATCATTACAGAAAGCAAGAGAGATCATTAACTCACCCGTTTCGGGTTTACCGGCTGATCAAAATACCAGTATTCATCATCTCGGATGTGCGAGGGGAGAGTTTGTCGCTAAAAGGAAACAAAAGGTTCGAAAAACATAGCGTAACAAAAAAATACGATGGTTTTCAGAAATGCGACAATTATTTTTTTTTTAACTACGAATAATCTTCAGAGCTGACGATAGGAAACTTTCTCGGTTTTAATAACTCATCTAACTCTCTTTGTAAAAACAACTATTGTAATCACAAACAACTTTCATACCAAACTCTTTCTGTAGAACTTCTAAAAAACAACAAAAATACAAACAAAATGGAGTGACTACACCAATTTGTCTCATAAGTAACAGATAAATTCACTTCTGCCTTTTGTAGTTTATTTTGCGTCACATTTGTTAAACAATGTTTTCTTATTTTAAAGTCTCCTCATGTTTTTGGTTTTCTTGACAATTGATAAACCAAGACTTTCTGGTGGTAAAAGAGAATTAAATAAGTCAATTAGCATTCACATTAGCTAGGTACTGCTTCATGTTGTAAAACCTATCAAACACTATTCCGTTTTTTCGATAGAAAATCAAATTAGGTCGAGTGTAAACTTATTACTTTCAGAAGATGTAACTTTTTATTTTGTTTAAAAAATTATGACGCAAATCACTACAAGACATTTTGTTAACTCCATTTGTTTTATGCTGGTCAATCTATCTCTTTTTTTCAATAAGCTTCAAAACAGTCGACCTCCTTCAAGTGTAAAAATTTCTGCTTTCAAGTAAAAAAAAATTAAACAGACACTAGTTAAATGTTAATGTACAACCTCTTTTTGCAAACGAGGCTAACATAACAACACAGATCATACTCTAAAATTAGACATGAAAGAGGACACGTTGCAGGATGAAAAAATTTCTCACCTTAAAACCTTTAACATTCCTTCTGAATTTTAATTCATCTTCATTATAATGGGCACTACATAAATAAACATCTTTCTCCAAAATTTCTGTAGGTCGACCTTAAAAACAAACATATCAAATGCGTACATATTAATGATTATCCAAAAAAAGTATACTATGTCAACATTGGATCTGGTTAATTCACAGCTTCTCTGGCCCCCAATTACAAAAAGTACAAACAAAGATTATTTACACGTTACATCATGCCTATTTACTTACTGTATTGATAATCTCTCAAATTCAAGATGGCGCATTTACCAACCACATTCGACATTGAAGACACTTCTTCCACGTTACTTTCAAAGCATTCTTGTTTATAAAAAAATCGTGTGGGATAATGTTTGGTGTCTTCTGGTGTCACATACAGATTCCCTTGCACATACACAGTGTCGCTAATAAAAAACACAACATACGTTATAACATGGGTTGATACATGTGATATAGATTTTGCTTCAAAAAGACTAATTATGCAAAACAACATTCACGATATTTAAAGGCACCGCGAAGCATTTAACCAATCAGATTTACTTATTTTCACACACGTCAGTGTATAATTTATCGATGTTTTGATTTACAACCTGAAGCAGTACCTAGCTAGTGTGAATTCTCATTGACTGATTTAATTCCCTTTTGCCACCAGAAAGTCTTTGTTTATCGACCATCAAGAAAATCAAAAACACGAGGAGACTTTGAACTAAGAAAACGTTATTTCTTTTAGGTAAACAGTAATGGGGTCAAACAGTTCGGTTTGGGATACTGGTTATTCAAGAAATCAATATTCTATTCCCAACAAATTTCAAATGTACTATGAGCAACATATACTGAAATTTACTGAAGTCCAAAGGTTCAATTTTAAAATACCACCTCTTCCTCCGCTCTGGAAGTAACATTATCCGTTACAGAGATATGTATAGCATTGTGTTAACTTGCTAGTCTGCCATGCAAGCGAGTCTTTTGGCAGAAAAGCTGTCTTTTGAACTCTCAGATTTAAAGTTACAATGCAAATGTAGTACCACTTAACCGAACTTGCAATTAAAATAAATTTAAAAGCTTTTTGTTGTCACTTAAGTTACTTAGATTACTGATTTAAATGAATACTTAAAAATCAAATCTGTAAAAACAACAACAACAACAACAACAACACCTTTCTACCTCGCGTTTTTCCAAATTCGATCGACCTTGATAATCAGAAGATAGCCTTCATCAGATTTGATATAAACACCATCACCTGGAATTAAGACAAGACTCGCATCAAACCAATTAGTAGAGACAAAACAAAAACGTGTTCATATGAAATTCAGCTGGCCGTGGTGTTGACGAATGATAATACACCATTCCTGGAATAAGTTCATTTGATGTATTATATCTCTTAACTTCTTTTTTTTTTTATCATGTGAAGTTTTTAGATTCACACAACGAAAAAAAACCCAAATCTGCTACAATATACTTTTTTTAATTTTGTGCTATTGACTTTTTGTTAGGGCGTAACGTAGTCGAATCCACGAGACTAAACTTGAAATTTTGCCCAGAGCATTTTTTCTAGTTATTGCCAAGAGCTTTCAAGACCCACACAAACAGTAAAAGCACGTTCAGAAGTGGCGCATAAATTGCAGTAATAAACGAAAATACAGGAGGCTTAATGGTATAAGTTAAAAACTATAAAGCTTTTAAATGTAACAGTAATGCCTCCAAAATAACTTTTTAATGCTGAAATGAGATAAATATTCAAACACACATCAATTCAATGAGGGTCAAATCATCAGAATTTCGATTGTTAATAAAAATATGTTATTTGGAGAACGTATACAGAAAGTACGTCATAAATAAAATTCTTGCAGTAACAAACATACATACCTATCTTCACATCACTATTGTTTGTGACATATTTTTCAAAGTACACGAATCCTTCTTCAGAGTTAGAAACTTCGGTTTCCAAATGCTAAAATATAATCTTGCCATTATAATAATATTCATGAGAAATTATCTTTGTTACTAACTGTTAGATGAATGAGACTACACTGAAATCTTAAAAAAATAACAAAAGTGGATAGTGCCACCACACATCTATACAACTGGTAATCTTTCACGTTAAATAAAAGCTTCTGGATGGTTGTATACAAACACAATGGATCAGATTTGTTGCTGGTGGTGACAACATCTTAGACAAACGTTGCTTTTTTTACTGTTTTTAACAATAAACAATTTACAAAATCAAATTGATTTTATTTTATATATTGTCACTGGTAACAAAGAAAAAAGAACACAATTGTTCGTACCAAGTGAAAAATGACCTTGTTGACAAATGTCAGGACTGCAAAAGTAAGCCAAGTATGTGAGGAGAAAATAAACTCAATGTTTTCCTACGTCAAGTGTCAATGATATTATTCAATTGCATTTGTTGAATTTAACATTCTGTCGTAACTATTCTTGTGAGACACATTCTTACCTTCTCCAACGGAATTTCATAACCTTCTGTTGATGTGAGAACAATTTGTTCTTTCTCCATACTTTCTCCTTCTCTCTTTTTGTCAGCGTTTCCAAGAAAGACGGAAGAAACACGTTTAATTTCTAAAGGCTGGCTTCGATTGTCAAGAATAATATGACTTGGTGTAGCTTGTGAAGTCTAAGTAAGTCAAATAAAGTTAAATCAAAACATGTCTAAAAGCAATTTTAATTAACCTTTTTTATCTTCCTGAATCTATCATTCACGAAAAGTACAGTCAACTGTGATTGGTGTGTAACCTACAAATATTAGTGCTTGCTAATCAAGAAATGCAAAATGCAAAAAAGGACCAACATAAACTCCGAACTTCTGTCTATTTAATCTTTTCTAACATCCTTAATGAAGATTATTGTTTACTTAAACGATGTGTATTCAAGTTTTCTAGGTATTTCAAGGTATTAGGGTATCAAGACACACAACCCAGCAAAAGCATGTTCAAAGGTTACATATAAATTGCAGTGACAATTACCTTAAACTTTTTGAACAGTTTGGTTTTCCCATTATATCGTGATTCACAAACATAGATATCATCTTCTAAGAAACCCTAGAAAAGAAAATCGAGATAAAAACAAACAAACAAACAAACAAACAAACAAACAAAAATTATCACTCTTACTCTATCTCATCTAGCGAAATACTAATAGATGAATAATACACAAGGGAATAAAAATGACACATCTCAAAACTTCAATACCTGAGGTTTCATCTTTGCATACTCTTTTACATTCATAACATAACATCGGCTTATCACACCAGTGAAGAGAATGTAACTATAATGCTGACTACGAAACACTTCCCTCTCCATAAATTTACGGGAAGCCAAATGAAATGTGGCCTCCGGTCTAAAGTACCAACAGCCATATATACCCTAACAACAAAAAAGTTTTTTATACAAACACAACAATATTCCAAACTACTTCTAAGGGAAGAAAAATGCTTAAAAGTAAAAAAAAACATCAGGCAGTGTTACAATAAAAAGACATTTTAATTTGATATGAACAAAAAATTCCATAAATTCAGTTTCCCGGATGACACAAAAACCCATGGATTGCTATGCTGAGCTTTGAGTAAAAAAAGTTTTTATAGCTAAAGTGTAAAAGTACCCAAAACAAGAGAAAAAAACAACCATACATACATGTGCGCCATTTTTTTGTGCCCAAATTTTCTCAATGGATACAATATGTGGTGGCCTGTTTAGTTCCTCGGGTTTGACATAAACAAAATCACCAATGCGATAGGTTAAACCCTCCACACACAGTGACTGTAAATATGACAAACCATCTTCATCAGGTTGCTGTAGAGATAAACATGTGTAAGATGAAGCAAGGGGTAGAGTTCATATTTTACAAAAAATGTACAAAAATTATAGAAAACACATAATCAATCTCCAAGATGTAGCCACCAGATTATGTGTGACAATACAAAATTTGCAGGGGTTTATACCAAATGTTTCAGTTATCAATGTATTTGGTTAAAATAATTTGTATACAAAATAATTCATCACAGACTCTTCATTTTAACAATGACTTTTATGATGTAATTGGAATAAGACAATCACGCGTCTAAGACATTTCTGCTCCATTTTCGTTCAGTTTCACTCTGTTTCAAGAAATGAGAACCTACACACCCTATCCTAACCAATTACATATAATACCCCCAAAAATATTAAGTAATCTGCGTTTATGGTTTAGTATAAAGGTTGAAAAGTCAATCTTCGAAACACAAACTTTGTTTCTTAGTTTGTAGTTTCTTTAGTACGTAACCAGGCATTAAACTCTCTCAGGGATCATATCCAATCGGTTGGCTTTCAACTATATCTATGCGACACTACTGCTACAGATACATAAAGCATTGCTCTAACTTTCTTGCCTGCCACACAATCTGGTTCACAGTCATTAGGTGGATACAAATGGGCTGACAACACTACATTTAAAATGTGCCGGAGACTTACACCTGAAACCTTATGAATGCAAGTCGAATGTGCTACACTAAACCATCTCCACATTTTAATATATATACTTACAACTTCAACCGTCATGATACTGCGGGAACGCAATTTACTTCTTCTTCTGTCATCATCGTCTTCGTCATTATCCTCCACTTTGCTTTCACTTCGCAACTTTTCTTTTCTCTCATCATCAATTTCATGCTGAATGCTCTTCACTGTGAAATTTAAGGCTGGTGACATCAACCGTAAGCCATCTTTGGTGAGTCGGTCACGTTCAAGTGTGAAATAGGCTTGTAATTCGCAAGCGTCCTCATACATCTAACATTTGAAAACAAAACACTTTGGTCAGATTAAAAACATTTTCGTTGGTGTTACAAAATTTTATTAATGGCAGAAGTGCTGAACAAACAAGAGAATATCTCTTCTCTTACCTCTGAATCAGTTCTGCCATCTTCTCTCGCCTTCTTTAATATTGAGAATATGTCTTCCTGTAGTTGATCCAGTCTTTCATAAAATCCCTAACACACGTAACATTAAAATGGTACATATAAACTATGAATGTCTGTCTTCTCAAAATAATTCTTGGTTTAAGACTGATAAAAACCTCTATATAGCCAGTGGAATTATAGAACAATAGAAAGGTATCTGCTACGCAGAGGTTTTTCTAAAATTGGCTTGGTACAGGAACCTTCTATGGAATGTTAGGGTATAGTGAAGTCGACTTAAAAGTGCGTAAACAGGTTGGTTTTAAAAGAAAGAAGGCTGGAGACAATATTATAAATATGATATCTTTCATTTAAAAAAGCAAAATAGACTTGTTCAAGACTTTACCTTGTCTAAGCACAGACAAACATTTAAATCTTGTAAAATGTTGTCTTAAATAAAACAAACTTTAAAAGGGTAATGCAAATTGGGACCTTAAAATGACGTCCACTATAGAGAAGTGTCTGCTATAGACTGCCTGGTACATAGAAGTTTTGATATAAAAGCTTGATCATCATTTAATTTTTTTTGGAGAAAGTATCCATTGTAGGAGGTGTCTGCTATGAAGGATGTCTGCTATAAGGAAGTTTTTATGATAATGAAAACTTCTAATTAAACAAATTTTGGTAAACAAATACTGCACAGTAAATAAATTGTATTTTACACACACCCTACAGATATCAAAAGGTAGTCTAATAGATATCTTCATATTGAAATGATAAGTTTGAGTATATGCGAATACACTTAACATCAACTGAAAAATAAAACACATACCAATTTTAACAGCTGACCAATAATAGGTAAAGATATGGCTTTCCTGAAACAGATTTAACCAAGTCAGTAACAGTAAAAAACAAAGAATGGCATTTGAATAGGAAGTTTCAGAGACGATGCAAACTTGTAACAAGCAAGTGACTTGTAATGTTACCTCTTTTTTGCTTCATCAGAGATTTCATCTGGCTCATACATTAATTCTAAAAGTGAGTCACTGTAGTTCCTGCCTTCTTCATCCTAAAAATCAAATTTGAGCAAAATAACAAAACCCCAAAAGATCTTGAAATTATATATGTTGGTTATAAGTTTTGTTTTTAACCTACTTAAAAATGTAAAGGATTACTAGTATAAATCGTGTTCGAAATTGAAAAGAAAAATTGCCTTTCTATTGCACAAATCTATCCAAAAAATGTCAACAGCGTAAAGAAAACTAAAAATGCGAACAAATCTGATCTGGAAACAAATCTGACTTTATGATTTTTAAAACAACAACAAGAAATTAATTTGAACTAACAGTGTGGTTCATAACATTTGTGTATAATCTGTGCAACAAGTTTTTCACTAAGGCTTGAACATCTGGCATGTGACTTTCCATATCTGGTTGCAACTCTGCTTTCTTTGCAATCATGGCACGGAGGAGTGTCAGTGCGTCTTTATAAATTTGAGAATCAGGCTCGTTAAAATGGCATGCATTGTCGAACAACAAAAGGAGGTCTTGTTCCAGGTCAACCAAAGTAGCATACTGCAACAAAATATATAAAATTTAAAATAAAAATAAAATGGCTTGAGAATTAAATATTATACGTGTAATTCTACAAAAATAAAAGCTGTAGAATCTTCATCTGTTCCCTGAATTAATTAGAACTTTGAGCCAGTTAATTTATACAAAAGCATAACTACTTTTATAAAAACAAAATTGATACTCTGCAAAACAACTATACCTTGTTGACACGAGATGAAATGTAAACCAGATCAATAGGTCGTTTTATTAGCTGATAGTAATCTGGGTATTCCTAAGCATAACAATGATTTTGTATTATGTATCATATAATCATCAAGAAAATGGCACAAACTTTCTACATCAACTGCACAAAAATGTTCACTAAACACCTACCGATCGGGTAGGAAGTCTTTCAAATATCGATGCCAAGCACCTTCCTGTATCATCCTAAAATTAATTTTAGGATTAATCAAGTTAAAATTAAAAAACATGTTACTCATTTGTTTTGTTTTTTCAAAGTGTACTTGAGAAAATACAATCTTTCTATGCATAGCTACAAAAGAACTGTTATATCATCCAAGCATTGGCACCTTTACTCTGAAAACTTTTGGACCGTTTTGTTCATCATCATCATCATTCTCGGCTTAACGTCCGTTTTCCATGCTAGCATGGGTTGGACGGGGTATATTAATGACCCTCTTCCAATCTGATCTAGACTGTGTTAGATCTAAACTCAACTTCCTCTGTATCAAGTCTGTCCTTATAACCTCCTGCCAAGTCTTTCTCGGTCTGCCTCTGGGCTTTGCCCCAGGAACTATCAAGTCTCTACACTTTCTTACCCAATTATCCTCCTCCATTCTTTCCAAGTGCCCCAGCCAATTCAATCTTCTTATCTGGATAACATCTTTAAGTCTACGGATACTTAGCCTGCTTCTTAGCTCATCTGAACTCTTTCTGTCTCTCAGACTGGCGTTACACATCCACCTAACCATTCTCATATCATTCCTTTCTAAACGGTCAAGATCTTCCTGCTTCACTGCCCATGTCTCACTACCGTACAACATAACACTTCTTACACAGGCCTCATACAACCTACCTTTTACCTCAATTGACAAGACTCTGCTAGTCAACAAAGGAAGTAACTCTCTGAACTTTTTCCAAGCAGAACCTATCCTGCAAGTAACACTTCTTCCAACACCCCCTTCACTGCCCAACATATCACCTGAGTAACAGAAGTTCTCAACTATCTCTAACGAGCCACTGTTGTACATCATTAAAGCTGGAAATACTTCATTCTCTATAATCTCACCTTTGCAACGCTTGCATACAAACTGAATGTCAGCTCTTAACCTTCCACCAATACTATTGCACTTCTTATGTACCCAATGCTTGTAAGTCTGACAAAAAATTGAGTTACTACCAACCCCTTTCCTGCAAACTCCACAAGGCCACTTTCCAACTACAAGGTCACACTTGGCTGCAATGCTACTAATCATGACTTTAGACTTTGCTGTGTTCACCCTTAGCCCTTTCTCTTCTAGTCCTTTCTTCCACTTCTCAAACTTTTCAACTAATTCTTCCATCGACTCTGCTATGAGAACCAAATCATCTGCATACAATAACTCCCATGGACAACCTGTTCTGAACTCCATCGACAGCGCTTCTAAGACTAGAACAAACAACAAAGGACTAAGTACAGAACCCTGATGTACACCAACATTTACACTAAATTCATCACTAAGTGAATCGTTAATCCTGACACGACTTCTAGCATTGCTGTACATAGACTGTACCATCATAACTAGCCACACCTAATTTTCTCATAGCCCACCAAATAACTTTACGTGGCACTCTATCAAAAGCTTTCTCTAAATCTACAAAGGCAAAATAGAGATTCTTTCTCTTTCCTAAATACTTTTCCTGAAGCTGTCTGAGTAAAAATATTGCATCTGTAGTGCCACGCCCTGGAACAAAACCAAATTGCATCTTATCTATATCAATTCTTTCTCTAAGTAACTTATCAATCATTCTTTCAATAACTTTCATTACTTGATCAACCAACTTCAAACCTCTATAGTTACCTCTTTCTAATGCATCACCCTTGCCCTTGAAACAATTCACTATTACACTCAACTGTCACTCACTCGGAATAGCACCATCCTTTATAATCTGATTAGCAAGACTTGTAATAAGCTCAACTCCAATATATCCAGATGCTTTTACCATCTCTGCAACAATACCTGATACTCCTGCAGCCTTGCCAATCTTCAATTTCCTAATAGCCTCCACTACCCATTCTGTCTTGATCTGCATAGCTGGCCCTTCTACAACATCATCATCAGACAAATTATCCTCATCCCAATCAAACTCAGTGTTAAGCAACCTCTGATAATAATTCTTCCAAGCTACCCTTTTCTCCTCCTCTGTGCTAGCCAAAACACCTTCATCATTACGTATACACTTCTCACCTACAACATCTTGATTAGTCTTCTTCATTTGCTTTGCTATCTTGAATACCTCATTGCGCTGGTCTTCCCTTCTTAACACATCTGCAAATCTCTTTCTCTCTGCTTCTGATTTTGCTTTATACACTGCTGTACGAGCACGAAGCTTAGCTTCTAAGTAAATATTTTTACTACCACCTGACTTCCACTCTTTCTAAAGTTTCCTCTTTTCCTTTATACACTGGTCAACCTCATTATTCCACCACCAGGTCTGTCTATGTCTAGCTGGTCCTTTCGTCCACCCACAGGTATCATCAGAAGCTTCTAGAAGACAATTCTTCAAAGTAGTCCAAGTACTTTCAACATTGTCACTATCACATTGACCATTGTGGGCTAACTGCTGAACTTTTGCACTAAATTGTCTTGCTACAAACTCTTCCTTCAGCTTCCAGACTTTACGACGGGGCCTGTACTTTCCCTTGGCTTTTTTAACACTCTTCAAGATAATATCAGAAACCAGCAACCTATGCTGGGAAACACACTCTTCCCCCGATATAACTTTCACGTCCTTCACCACTTTCTTGTCTGACTTTCTAACGTTGTTTGAAAAATATACGCATGGTTGATCATAATTTATTTTTACTTTTCCTATTACAGTTTACTGTCGCACCATTGTAACATCGGTCTCCAACTTCCAATACATTCAAATTTTTTCGTTTTTAATGCATGAAGATAGATCTTTTCTGTAAACTGTCTACATCAAATAGTCAGCATTAAAAAATAACATCGATCCTTACCACATAGTTTCTGATGTACTGTAGTAGCTCTTGATTTATATTTAAACATTGTCCACTTTGCAGCTTTTTAAACAATGCAGGAGAGTTGCTATAAATGAGAAATAAACATACACTCAACAAACATGGTGCTAGCAAACAGTTCAAAAGCAAATTGTTGATATTGCAGAAATTAAAGGACACAAGACTGTAAAAACATTAATCAAGCACGCAAAGTTTTCATTTTTGAGATTTTAATGTGTGAATTTATTCAAATAAACTGCATTCTTAAGGATGGAGAGGTTTGGTCCGTAACTCAACAATAATAGAAATACCAGAACACAAATGTGAAGTTGCTTGAGTTTAACAAACAGAATATTTTGATTTGTTTATGAGATTATTCCCAAATTATTAGAGTTCCAATTTTCTACTCTTGATTTATTTTGCTATTATGAAACTTTACACTTCATTTTTTCTAAGTACCTATTTGTACACATACGTAATGAAAAAAGAAGAACACTCAGTATATATATACACACAGAGAGATTTGTCAATCATTGAACCCCCTGTATCACACGGAAAAAATGCACTGCGTCCCGCACATGACCTCTTTACATCTGACACAAAATGTTATAGCTGGAGAGTATTGCAGCAACAAAACCTGGCTTTTCTTTGATGCTATAATGTGGTCAGACAACAAATGTAAACTCTTTTGAGTTTGCTTAGTGTACCCTCATACTCCACAAACATTTTTGAAACAATTGATTTTTTACAACATTATATGTTCGTGCTCAGGTGTATTATATAAGTAGATTGAATCGACCTTTTTGCATTTAATTTCAAGTTTAAAACTCAGATATTTATTCCCAAACTTTTCTTGGCAATCGATTTCCCAAAATCTACCTACCTTGACCTTGGTGGTTTCATTGGACTAGCATTTTTTCCGTCTATAAGAAAGAACATGCATCATATCTGCACATAATATTACAATTACTGTAATTACATATAAAAGTTTTAACTATAAATATTGGTTATAACACTGACAAATAAAAACACAAAACTAAGATACACACTTTAGGAGTTTGGAATAACAACGCAACCATAAAATTTGAAAATAAAAAATATTCTAAAGAAAAACAAATGCTATCTTTTTACGCAGAATCATTTAAAACCTTTACATAGCAACAGCTGGAAATGACAAATTTCATTACTTGGGCCATTTTGAGACACGTCCAGATTGTTTGCTTATTCTCCTTACAGTACCCAATTTATTCATTTATTATTTGAAAACAAAGCAGTTTTTATTCTTGTTGTAAGGATGGTGACTAAAAAATTACAAAGTAAAGATGTGTGTATTTTTTGAAAATTCCATGAGTGATTGAGAAACACGTAACATAACATTGAGCTTTCTTACGTTATATCGTCTTTAACCTTATTTGCCTCCCAATGTTCAACTTCTTTTCATGTGTTTATATTCAATTTTAAAACCATTGTTTGCCATATTAGGTTAACAAAATTACAAATATTTTGCCAATCTTAAAACTGAGGTAATTTTTCCACATTTCTGAGATTTGATGACATCATCGGTAAAGATGTTGACATCAGAAAATGTGGCATGATTTATGTCAGACAGACAAAAACCGTAGAAATTACAGTCGTAGGTGAGCCCCCATTCTACAGCAGGAATAGGGTTAAACAGTTTTAGGACGACATAGGTTAGTTTTAGTTAGTCAAAGGGTGACTAGTCTAAGTACACATATTTGCCAACTTATTAAATTGGCTGAAACACGTCTTTGCCTGTTCTGTAAAAGTGTGATTCATATAAACAGAAATCCAGAGTAAAAAAAATGAGCAGAGCTGTGCCATACGGATTGGCACAAAAAACTTTAAAATTGATGAAATAACAACCATATTAAACTTTTTTGATAAAGATAATGAAAATATGATGAATTGATGGTATTTTGTACTAAATTCAGTGAAAAAAGTTATCATCATATGCAAGCATTTTATTAGTTTTTCTTTAAAATGAACATCCCATATGCTAAACACAAACAAACAAACAAACAAAAAGGAGATAAAAACGAACCTGTAACATGACTCAACCACCGTCTTTTCTTTTTCAGTGCTTTCTCTAAGATAATCGAATCCTCATACACTTCTGAATCCTCTTCATTAAAATGTCGTGCATTTTGAAATAAAATTTCAAAATCATGGATAAAATCCATTTCAGTCATGTAGTGGTTTCTTTCGATTCTCTCACAAATCATTTCCATATCAATTGGATTCAGAATCACTTTGTAATAGTCTGGGTACTCTTTCTTATCAGGCAACTCAAGAAACATTTCGGAAAGCATTCTTCCTTCAGAATCCTGTTTAAAATATTGGAACAATAAGTATGTTTGGCAATTTCCAAGAAACAGAAATTTTTTAATAAAAAATACATCAAATAAATCAGTAAAAACACCATTTTTTTTAAATGAGCTTTTGGCTGTAACCAGAGCCATGATCACAAGAGAGCAGTTGGGGATTGTTTGCCTGAGGTTGATCATACTGCATGACGATTTTGTATTTCTCACATATAAACTGATTATGATTACATCTTGGAGAATAAAGAGAGTTTTTTATAGTTACAATTAACCATTCTCTTCAGAATTGTAGAGAGTATTTATGTAAAGATTTGTTTGTAAATAAATTGATGTAATCATGGCTCTAGTAAGAGCTAAAAAAAAGATTAAATAAAAAACCCTGTTGTTTTTATGTTTTTTGTTGTACATATATCTCACATCAGTATTTCATTTGCTCTGTGGGAAATCAGGGATAAAGATGAACAGACAAAATACGGCTATTATTATAGAGATCCATGAAATTAGAAGCCTTAAATTATACCTTATAATCCAATATACAATTATACATCAACAACAATCGTTTGGAGAGGGACTTTGGATCATTGTTATCCGGTGTAGATTGTTGAGAATGCTTTTTAACCGTAACAGGACTTTGCAATTCTTCTCCACTTTCTGTTTTAACAAGCCGGGGACGACCACGTTTCTAGAATAATTAAAAACACAAAAGTATAAAGCGAATTAAAAATGTGTTAATGTAATTGAAACGAGAAGATAGTTTAGGTCAGTGAACAACTTTTATATTTTTTGTGTGCAATGAAATTTTTTTTATTTTTTTATTTATTTAAGTGTTTATGGTACCATTTTCATAATGGCTTCCCAGAATACTTAATACAGCTCCACACAAAGCCATGTTAAAGTAAGCTGTGAACCAATCAAATCATCAGATTTTTTTATGCCAGCCAGTTTTTTCTGTAAAATGTTTTAAAACAATCTTTATTTCTCAAACATGGGTTAAACAGTGTATATTAATGACCTTCCTCCAATCTGGTCTAGACTAAGTTAGTTCTAAAATTAAATTCCTCTATAAAGATAATGCACTGTAGAAATAACTAAAATATTTTGACGAAAAAGAAAAATTACAAACAAAATTTTTGGATGCATAAATAAGTTTTTACTTATATTTTGAAAATAATATTTTTTTGAATTTCAATGTTTTTCGACAATCTATAGGTGTAAATATTCAATATACAATACCACCTTTTGAAGTAAGACTACATTCATCTAACAACTTCCTGACTATTAAACAAATCTATACATTACTGCATATCCTACCGAAACTCTCTTTGACTTTTTCTAAAATTACAAAAAAAAATGTTAAGAAATTGTCAAACAAACATTTTTTGAGTAAATCTTTTACATTGAATTGTAGGGACAGCCTTGGCAGCTGCATTAAATTTGAAAATAAAGTATATACATCCTAGGGTTCATATAACCTTATTTTTTAGCCTTCCTAAAAATTTTAATTAAAATTTAAAAACACTCTTCTGCCAATAAAGTTGAAATTTCAGGAACAGTAATATGTCACAGCATAACAGCTCTTCATTCTATAGTAGGTAACCTACTTTGAGCCATGAAGAGACCCTCTTGTCTGGCCAATGATCAGTCAGACAGGTGTATTTTTACATTTAGTAGGATCTACACTTCGCAAAACTGAACAGTATCCAAGCACTTTGACATATATTCCCTATCCTTGAAATCAAGCTTTAGCAACTTCAAGAACTTTTCTACCACTGTCTTAACAAGATGGTATGTACAAATAATAAATAAAAACAAAAAATTGAAAAGATTAAACTAAATTATGAAAAAAGAGCAGGTATATGCTGTAAATCATACAGATTTACAGCATACCCTTACTTCTATTTAATACACTTTCTTTCACACTATCAACACTTCTTATTCACTACACTTTTTTTCAAAATCATTTGTTAAACTAAAAACAGAATTAACTTTACTATTTTATGTCAGTTATGTTTGCGAATACCAGTGTGAAGTCAAAGAATGCATATGACTTACGGGCAAAAGTTCTCTCATGTCAATATACTCCTGTGTAATCTCTATCTCATGCTTCTTTTCACGCATGAAATTTTGTAGCTGTACTGCATCCTGGAAGAAAAAATAAGTGAAATACATATTAACAACAATAATCAAACTAAAACTGTCATTATATGCATCCACAAACAATTTCACAAAGAATGGCGTTTTATGTACAGAACACAAGATTTAAAAAGTGCAGATAAAGACAGACTCACTGGGAACAAAAAACTAATGTAATTGGAAAGAAAAAATGTATAATTTCACTGGATTCATGGGATCTTAATTTTGTGCAATTGATAAAAAGGGTGAATTTGCTTATTGTTACAAAATGCTAAATTATGTTTTTTTGATGCATTTTGTGACATACTTAAAATTTTAATTTTGATTTGCCTCATGATACAACTTTAGTGGTATATACTTACCGAATGAAGTGAACTTCCTGGCTGATTATATTGTTGAGCATTATCAAAAACACAATTTAGATCTTTTTCTAGGATGTTTAAATCAGAGTAGTATGAAGCCTGAAAATAAAAGAAGACCAGTAGATACAGAAACTTACAATCTCAAACAAACAAACAAAGTAACAAACAAACGAAAAAACGAAAAAACAATCTCAAACAAACAAAGAAACAGACAAATAATAGAAACTAGTTTAATAATCATAAATTTTTCTGTCAGATTACTAGAAAATATATTAACCCATTTTACTTATATTGATACATTACAAACCGACGGAACTATTACCTCAGAATGGTTTTTAGAAAAAACGTATGTATGTTTCAAAAATTTTAAAATGTTGAATTTAGACTTTAGGTAAGAGTCTTAAAGGAAAATAAAAAACATAATTATTTCGTAAAATAAAGGCTATAAAAAATCTATCAAAGAATCTTCCAATGCAATTCACTTCTCAAATAACGAGCATTTGCAACAGAGCATTTGCAAAAGAGTAATAATTAATGTAAGCATATTTTAGGTCTAAAACAAAGATTTAATAAGTACACTCAACCCTGTATTCAAGTTTCAGATACTTTACCTAATATAAAATCAAAACAGATCGAGGATGAACTTGGTAAAAAGTTTATCCACAGCTCACCTTAATTTTTGTTTTGATTTTTCCCAAAGATAATGGCCTTTTTATTACTTCATAATAGTCTGGATATGATCTGAAAATAAAGTTTATAAAAATAAATAAATAAAACACATAACTGTGATAAACCTATCATAGTAATACGCTGAGTCTGTCTGTTTCTGTCTCTGGTTGGCAATGTTGACATTCTATATATCTAAATTTGCTAATCGACAAAACACTTATTTTGACGGTACGCCAAAACATGGATAAATCAGATTGACGTCAATGTTTTTAATTAAATTGGTGACGCCATTGCATTGCACTTTTAAGTTTAAGGCCAAACAACTTGAAAGCGGGTGGAAATAACGAGTTCATCTCCTGCATAGATAACTAAGTACCACCTGGGACCAAAATGGGACTAATTTCCTAGAGCTGGGATAATTTACCTGTTTTGGAATCGATGGGCCGACGACGTCATCAAAAAACATTTAAACCATAATATCTCAGTAAACATTTGCCTAAAGCACATGGCCCTATACATTTTCTAGATCAGATCTATTTAATGGAAATAATTTCTAAACAAAGTTCTAAAACTTTTTTTTGCTCATTGTTGCCTGTGCTGATGACAGCAAAATTTTTAAACCCTAAAACTCCTTAACTGTTTGTTAAAAGCGCATGATCCTATACATTATTTTGAACAAGGTCTGAAGTTCTACACAATAGAGGTAACAGCTTAAGGATCGTCTCCAAGATTGTTAATTTTTGATACCAATTGTTTTTTATTTTTTTTACATCATTTCATAATCGCATCATGAAACGAATTAAATGTTTCATATTTTCAAAATAAAAATAAAACATTCTTACGAAGCTTAAATGTTGGCGTATCTTGTTCTATAATGTTTAGAACATGACGCTATGAAACTCTAAAATGATGAGAAAACATTCCTACAAAGATTAAATATCACCGTAATTCCTTCTAAAATGACAAGAAAAACTCCCTAGAAAGATAAATATCGCTGTTTTTCGTTTAATATTTAATCTTTGTGGGGACGTTTTCTCATCATTTATCTGATGAGAAAACGTCCCTATGAAGATTAAATATTGTCGTATTTCGTTCTATATGACGAGAAAACGCCCCTATGAAGCTTAAAAGTGGCCAAACTTCCTTCTAAAATTAGGGGTAGAGCAACCGAAACTATTATTTTAATCGATAAAAAAGTTCAGACCACAGTTGTTGTGAAATACATTTTCTTCCGTAAGCATCTGCTTTTTACATGTGAATGTAAAAAGCAGATAATTATTTTTTTTACTATTCTTTAACACCCTGAAACTATTAAATGATATCAAATACTGAAACAAATTATGTTGTTTGCAAAAAACTTACATAACCATAACAAAACGATTTTGAAACAAAGTTAGTTTTATAATGAAACGAATCAGAAAATGAGGAAACGACTTCCATGTGACTCGAAACAATTGCATTAAAACAAAAGTTATTTTAAAATCGTTAAAAATGAAACAATTTTTTTGTGAAACATTCTTGGAGACGATCCCTTAACAAATTCATAAAAAATTTTCTTTGTATATGGCAACGTCTCATTGTTGACGTCACCAAAATTAAATTAACACTATTTTTCTACTTTTCTTCTGCCTAACTGGATTTTCTCATGGCCTTATTGACTAGTAATACTAAATAATACTATTATCAACCATTATATATCTAAAGAAAGGAAAAAAATGAGCAATATAATTAGGTTGTTTGTCTGTGCCAACAAGAATGCCATTTTATTAGAAGTTTTTACATTCTCAAGTTGCTGACAAAAAAGCCACATTAGAAATCAGTTTTTCTACGTTGTTGCAGTTTGGCATTGTAAGAGATATGAAATAATCTTACTTTCTCAAAGGTAATCTTAAAAAAGACGTAGACAGTTTCCGGCCAGTTGCAGGATCCACAAAAGCAGCTAGCATATCATACAGGAATGCAAACGGATTTGATTCAATACTTTGTCCAATAAGACCATCATCTTTAGATTCTGATGGAGATACAGCCTGAGAGGGAGATGTCGCTGCAAAACTTGACAGATCACAAGCCGCAATCTGATGACGCCGTTTTGTTTTCACTGGCACAGGAGTCGTGTCTTCACTTTCTTCCTTATCATCTTCAGTAAATTCTGATACTTCAGATATTTCAGAATCCACAGATGTTGTTCGAGATGCTTTTCTAGATCTATACAAAAACAAATGATTATGTTTACATAACTTTGGTTGTACTTCACATAGTACTGTTATTTTGCACCTAATTCTTCCCTCCTGCCTGACTTTCTGTCGGTCAAGGAAAAAATAATTCACTTGGTTCTAACCATATCAAAACACAGGTTTAGAAATCTTACTTTCCTCGTCTGTTAACTTTTGACCCACTGGTACTTTTGTTAAGTTCACTTCGTTTTGCATAATAGGCTCTTTTAAGGCAAGTAGCATCCTAAAAACAAAGTACACACTTTTTTACAGAGTATGCAAAATATGGTAAATAATATCTCATATTGTGTTAAAAATTAAGCCATGTGTAAATTGCTGAACAGAGATAATCATTTTATCATGGCCTAAGTTGTAGTATCAACCTCTCTCCACTCTTCTAGACCACAGAAATACGCAAAGTTGTAAAACAAGAAGATGTAGGTAGCCACAACTTTTTTTGCTTCTTTCTCACTTTAAAAGAGAATTTTAATAAGAACAACACTTAAAAAATGGAATATGCAAAAGATTACATGTGCCATAAATTGCTTTTCATAGCACATCTAAATTAAACTACATAATGCGACAAAAACTGTGTACAACACTAAAAATGTATGCTCAATAATATCAAGTTTGCTATAAGTTTGATCTACAAAAAATAAATGATATGCAAATTGCGATATGCACCCCACTAATTTAGACGCTGCTGACATATTTCAAGATGGTCTACCAGCATTCACCTTTTCTGATGTACAACAACCCTCAACATCCACAGGACTAATATGACAAAAATACTTGTTGTAATGTGAATATCAAAGAACACAGAGAAATGGACTACAGGGTAGGCTACATAAAGAGGATTTATAGACAGAGGATGGTTAAATGTTATTTCATTTAAAAAGGGTAAAGTATTAATTGCTGACTATCCAACAGTAAAAAAACTTTGGAGAAAGAAATTAATTAAGATGGGTGAATGTTTCTTGAATAAGACACAAACTAATGATTTAAAATCAACCTTGTTAAATATCTCACCATCAGCATCCTATTTTTTTTGGTTTAATTTATCACAAACATCTTACCTTTGATATCTGAGATCTTGGTTCATTAAAAGCATGTGCATTGCTAATTAAAAGAAGGATATCACTTTCCAGCTCATCAATAGCAGAATAATACTGCGTCTAGTAAATTAACAAAAATTATCAACTTATATATAAAAGACTTTTCATAGAATGTGCAAACAACAAAGAAAGTTTGTTTTGCTACATCAAAAAGCGATCGTGCAGAGCTTAAACAATGTCGTTTTTTTGTTCTAAAACATTTAAAATATACTTTCTTTAAATCTTTCGTTTGATGGCTTCGTATAAAATATTTATATATACTGTAAATGACAGATTAAGCGCCCTGTAACCAAAAGCGCCCCAGCTTAGGAAAATATTTGCAAATAAGCACCCCTGCTCTAATAAGGCCCCTCCCCCCGCGCCTATTCGGATCGGCACACAAAAAAAAGATTTTTACTATGACTATGAATTCCTCACAATAGACAACGACGATGAAATGAAAATATTGAAATTTTATAAAAGATTATTACCATTATATTTCTTTATTTTTTTTGGTATTTCTATTTTTTATTCATAAAAGTTATGAGCATGAAGTTTAAAAACTTTGCTTTTCTAAAAAAAAATTACTGAATTAAAAAATTACTGAATTAACCGCCCCTGCCCAATAAGCACCCCCTGTCATGATAAAATGTTTACAAAAGCGCTTAATCTGTGATTTATGGTAATTATAGTAACTCGGTACATATTTAGAAAAATTGTATTGTAATTTGCTTTGTTTTAGATCATGTATCAATGTTTTTGATGCTTATAGTTTCAATGTTTAGACTACGAAATTTGTTGCAAAGTAGGAACTATAGTTGTTATGGTAACAATAGTTTTGGTTTTTCCCTAAAATTTGAATTTAGGGAAGAGATATGATAATAAAAAATAACATCGTTATGTTTTAGCTACTTTTTGCTCACTCAAATATTAATTTAATAAAATATATTGCTTTCATAACATGAGCATTCATGTCCATTTAATAGGAATTTGTATACAGGGCAGTAATTAACATGGCATTTTGGCAAATATTTTTAACGGAACTTTAAAGTGCTATATTTTAAGCAATTTTGCGACTCAGGTGAATTTGACCAGCTAAATACTTTTGGAATAATCATAAAAATCACATACGAGACTTCTACTATCAAAATAGGGGACACTAGATACAGTTTTAGCATTTTTAAACATTTTCACTCTGTTAATTTTTTAGCATTACATTTCCCCCAATCTTTCTTCAACATCTTATATATTTTTAAGGTAGTCCAAAAAAATTCATGATCCAATCATTCCATCATTTGATGGAGAAGTCAGTTAAAAGTTTTTCTTAACCAAAAACAGAGAAGCTAAAAAGTTTAATAGAGGTCCTTAGTGTGAAATTTTCTTGGAAATAGTATCTCTTATTTATGAACATGCCCTTGCATCATTTTTATTAAAACGTTTGTATAAACTTCGTTTAAAATTTTTATTTGAAATGAAGCACTTTGTATTACTTTCATTTCATGAAACAAATTCGTTTGTAGTGTTTGTATAACGTATAATGAAAAAAAACCTACAAACATTTTAAGACTATCCCTTAGCCTACATGAAATGCTTAACTAAAAAACACAAAACTGCTTGCAAAGCAGCAATTAACAGCAATGATAATCTATACCGGTATAAAGACTACCTTAGGTTTAATAATCTATTAAAAACTAAAACATCCCCTTAAAAAATACCTGTATTCTTTTTTTGATTGTTTTTAAATCTATTGGATTCTCAATGTAATCATAGTACACTGGAAATTCCTAAAAATAGATGAAAAAAAAAACACATTATGTTTAGCCATAAAAATTCAACTAGACTATCCTTACATTTGTTTAGGTAGTAAAGGATAAGTGGTGATAATGATGAGTTGTAACTTGACTCGAAAAATAACTTAAAGTTAAAATGTGATACTCCTTATAGGCAGATTTATTAAATATGTACAACTCAATTATTAGATGGTAATCTCATGTCCAGGCTTCCAAATTATGTTCTACTGAGAAAATATATACAGAAGTTATTGATTAAGGAGTGAATCATAGATTGAAAAAAATTGTAATTGTTAGCATGTTTTCTTATAGTGGATAATTTTATTAAAGGAATATTCTGACATGGAAAAAATGATATCTTTAAGATTTCAAGTTGGAAGACTTCTTCATATTAATTTGAATTAAAATAGAGAATTTCATTTTGCATACCTCTTTTGATGGCAACACATCAAACATTTTCCACAAAGGACGGTTTTCATCATGATCTCTTTGTTTGTATATATGATCAAGCACTTCTTTGTAAACTGCTTGTGTATTCAAATCTAAAATTTTAATTAAAAAAAAATATCAATAGGAACAAAACTAAAATCCCCAAAACTAAAAAAACCTTTGGTAGAAAGCTGGCACATCAAACTAAACTAAAAAAAGGATAATGGTAATTCTAAGAAAGAAATTTCAAAAGAAATTTTTTTTCCAAAGCATGTGTTTAGAGTCATTTGTGCATGGAGTATTCCTGCAAAATATAAAAAGGACTGTCTGTAACGGCTTAATCTTGCATTGGGATTTTGTGTATACCATGCAATGTTTTTTATTTCCCGAAAACTACTTAAAAATATTGTACAAGCTAATCTAAAATTTACATGCGTAGATGAGATAAAAAATATCTCGGGGCTTAAATTTTGATAGGTAAGGTTAAATACAAAACAACCTATGTGTAAGAACTAAATACTTTTCTGGCTTAAAATAAGTTGCATATATATAGATTTTGCATATATATATTTTCTGTTTCCTTATGATTATTTAAAAGATGTTATAAAATACTCAAATCACTAGAAAAAAACAAACTAAGATGCCAAAGTTGTCCCCAGTTCTCAAACATGACAATATGCTGATGTCAGCAAGAAAATATTTATATTAGTCATAAATTCATGAAATTGTTAAAAAAGAATTTAATTCAAATAATTATTTTGGAAATGATTATAGATACAATCCTTAACAAACAAAGGTATAAAAGTATAGACAGGAAAAATAAAATTGCACTAAACCTTGTCCTTCATCATCTTCGTTCAATATCTCTACCTAAACACAACAAATTATACCTATCAACAGCAACAACAAAAAGTAAGTTTTAAATCTATTCAAGAAGTACGCTTGCTTAAATATTCATCATTTCTTTGAGCCCTCTTGTTCGCTTGCTCTCTTTTATCGTACTTCAACTATAAAATCAATAAGATATTATTTACCTGTTTCACTTTCTTGGAAGAGGTCTGGTCTTCAGAAGATTCACTATCATCACGGCGAAGTTTTCGTTTAGGTGGCATATTTTTATCTTCACATTATAAGGTAAGAATACAACTTATAAAAATAAAGAAACTATCCAAGAACAATCATTACATTAATGCTGTTTCCTGTGTTGCAAAAACAAACCATGCTTGCAGGCCATCTAGTGAGATATTAGGCAAGTGTGTGGTGAATCACATGTCCTAATTCTGCGTCTTAGATGTTTATGTTGACGTGATTTGAGAATTAAATTATAGGTAAAATTCGTAACAGAATGCAATTCTTGTTTGGCATTACGAAAATTCTAGGTATGTGCATGACAGGCAATTTTAACCTACATGCAAAATATATGAAGTAGGGTGTAAGGTGTGAGGACTTTGATATTAACAGACTTTATGAGAGGTGCGCTGCCAACACACAGTTTAGGAGTAAAATTCACTGTACATGCAAAAATCATGTTTTTGCGTTGGCTAATTCGTGTTTATTAACGGCAGGACATCAAGCTTTCTTAACCCAAAAGTCATGCACATAACTTGACAAAAAAAACATAACCGAAGATATACTGCAAAAGTATCATGAACAAGCTTTGTTGAAAGTGTGCTGGTGTAGAGTTCACAAAAGAGCTCAATACTCCTTTTTAGAATTTACGAAGTCATATTTGATGCAGTCTAAAATCCAAATCAATTTGAAAAAACTCACATGAGGAATTTTATGAATAAGATACATGTTGCTCCAATACAAACCTTTTTGTTGTGCTAGAAATGAACCTTGTTCTGCACTAAACATCATCCTCTAGTTAGTTTTAAAACTAGTACCAAAAGAGGACGAATAATACTAAAAGGCACTGTAGTTTGTACTGTACTGTAAAGGCATTGTAGAAAACTATCAAAACAGGTTGGTAGGTTACTAAGGCAACACAGTTCGCTTGAAAACTGTCAATAGAAGGTAGCTCAAGATTTATCGAAACTGTATTAATATGGTGACATAGTTCTCTTTAAAACTACCATAGAAGGTAAACTACCATAGAAGGTTTATATGGCGCTATAGGCTCACTGATATATATATAGTATACCGTCCATATTACGTGAACGTCCTAATTACGTGATTTCACTTTTCTCAGTAACTTTCTCTCTCTACTGGCAACACTGGATGGCTATGACACGATATCCTGAGCCTTACGTCTAGGATGTACCATATTATTATTTCATATTATTATACACTTTACAGAACAGACAGCCTAAACATTTCTGGGATAGATCACAGATGAAAAAAATTTTAATCTATTGTTATGGTTAGGGTTTAAATCAAACAAACCTATATTATTATGAAACTAGAGCGGACTGGAGAATATTTTATAGGTGGCAGTAACCCTTTTTTAGCTGTTTTCAGTCAGAGTATTATCAATATGAACTTTCTTTATTATTTCCTAAAAATACTGGCCTTCAAGCACATAGAAACAGTTTTGTTTAATTTTTGCATCAAAGTAAACTCTACATACGAAACAGGCGATGTTCAGCATTAATTGTTAAATTTAATTTTTTAATTTGCTGAGTCAGCAGATATACTCATTTATAAATATGCAATAAAGAAGAAAATAAGTAGTTTCACGAGCTCCAACAACTTACAAACTTATGATTTTACATTGACTTCTGTTTTAAAACAAACTTGGGGTTGTTCATATTAAATGTGATGGAGAAAAGGGGGGAGCATTACTTTATGTATCCAACAGTCTTAAAGGGAACCCGAGGTATAAAATGATGTTGGACTTATATTATAGAGCTTAAAAAGTTAGCTAACAAGTCTTTTTAAATTTTTTAAAAAGCTCTTTTCGTTCTCAAGATATTCACATTTAAAGAATTTCAGATTTAATTATGCTGCATGAATTATGATGTCATATTTCAGTAATAGCAAATTTGGACATTTTCTTTCATCAGTAATTTTAGACCTGTTAAGGGGTGTGCATGCAAACTTTATCAATGCATAGATATTATAAAGGTTAATTGATTAACATAATTTTTTTTGCCAAAATGACACTTGTTTGCTCGTCCCAGGCCTCTTAATTTTTTGCTGACAAACTCATAACTTGGGATCTGCATGTCGGTTTGCAATCAAATTTTGTGAGTAAACATATAGGGCTTATACAAGCTTACCCACAAAATTTGATTGCAAACCAAGTTGCAGATGTCGAGTTATTAAGTCATCAGCAAAAAAATAAGAGGCCTGGGACGAGCAAGCGAGTGTCATTTTGGCAAAAAAATTTATGTTAATCAATTAACCTTTATAATATCTATGCATTGATAAAGTTTGAATGCACACCCCTTAACAGGTCCAAAATTCCTGATGAAAGAAAATGTCCAAATTTGCTATTACTGAAATATGACATCATAATTCATGCAGCATAATGAAATCTGAAATTCTTTAAATGTGAATTTCTTGAGAACGAAAAGAGCATTTCAAAAAATTTAAAAAGACTTGTTAACTAACTTTTTAAGCTCTATAATATAAGTACAACATCATTTTATACCTCGGGTTCCCTTTAATTATACCACTCGTGTTGATCTAGATAAGCTTGCTTATAGGTCACTCAAAGTGGAATCTAAATTTATTGAAGTCGTTCGCAAAAACTGAAAATTTTTTGTTGTAGGTTGTATCTACAGACATCCCAAAATGCCTGTTCAGATCATCAACAATGATAATTTAATGCCTCTCCTGGAAAAAATCTTGCTTGAAAAAAAATCTCTG
This sequence comes from Hydractinia echinata, assembly GCA_030067915.1. Taxonomy (NCBI): domain Eukaryota; kingdom Metazoa; phylum Cnidaria; class Hydrozoa; order Anthoathecata; family Hydractiniidae; genus Hydractinia; species Hydractinia echinata. The sequence goes on along the minus strand of JASGCC010000003.1, from coordinate 4,907,666 downwards.
ACACTGATGGGTGATTTCAACATTGATATTATGCAAGTAAATACTAATACTCATGCAACAAATTTCTTAGATTAATTCATTTGGACTTTTTCCTCATATCGTCTTGCCTACTCGAGTGACTGAGTCAAGTCAAACTATCATAGATAATATTTTCACTACCCTTGATGAATTGAACACTATTTCTGGTAATGTTATAACATGCATCTCTGACCACTTGCCTCAGTTCCTTATTATCAATGGAACTAATGAAAAGTCTAAGCCACAAAAACTGAAAGTGAGAGAATGGTCTAAATTTAATGAAACCAATTTCTCAAATGAAGTCTCTGCATTAAATTAGGAAAATGTACTTTGTACAGGTGATAAAGATGTAAACACATCTTTTAATAATTTCTTCAAAGCCATTGAGGACATTTTGGATATCCATGTTCCATATAAAACTATATCAACAAAATCAAAAACTGAACCACAAAATCCTTGGATGACCAAAGGTATTCTAAAATCCATGAAAATCCGTGACAAACTTTATAAATCTTTTATGTGTGCAAAAAACCCTATCATCAAGGCTAACATCCAAGAAAGATATAAAAGATATTGTAATAGGATTGTATCTTTGTGTCGAACCAGTAAGAAGAATTACTATTCTGATTATTTCAAAGAAAACATCTGGAATATTGGTAACATTTGGAAAGGTATAAGGTCCTTAATCTCTTCTAGTAGTCACAATGAATCTAATTTAATCTCACTAAACATTAATCAGGCCATTCCTTGAGACGAGTGCGATCGCATGCGCACTCGCCCGCACACTCGTAAAAAGATTTACGAGTGCTTTTTATCGCACTCATGAATTTTTTCTTTTTCTAAAATATTATAGAGCGATGAAAAAGGCTATTACGCTGACTACATAACATTCATTTCTTCGTGATTGATTTGTTTAAAAAGTATAGAGAACATTAAAGTCGGCCCCTTTCCTTCACGCTGACACTCTTATGCTCGTCTGGTGCATTACACTGAGACTCGAACGAAAGACGGAAGACCATTTGGAACCATGCCACAAGTCAGTCCGACCTTCATCGTCACAGAGAATACTGCGAGAAGAGTGCGCACGCATGCAAGTTAAATATAAACAGAACATGGGAGAGGTTAGGTGTCCTGTACCTTAATACAGCTTTCGGACAAATGATTTTGTGATGTAATACCAAAGAAAAAACATATTGAATAAAGTTTAAAATTTAACACATCATTGCGTTCAACGTTGTTTCACCTTGCACTTGTGGTTAATACGTTTTACAAAATTCGTTTCTATACAGCTTAAATAACATATAACGTTGTGGTAAACAAAAAATAATTAAGTGTGAATCACACTTGCAAATATTCACATCACACTTTTAAATTTTGCTTACGAGTGCGATTTTTCGCACACCATAGCACTCGTAATTTTTTTAGCGGGTGCTTCTTGTAGCTCTGGCATAGTTTTATTCAAGAAATGGCCTGATTAATAAATCTATAACCACAAATCCCCAACTGTACAGTACCGCCTGAATGTAATGTTACATGTGCACGGTAGTTATCACCTTTACATGAGCTTTCGGTAGTGTCAGAACTTTCGTTTTTATTATATATCCACTGTTAAATACATGATCTATTTTTGCATGTCAAAAACAATAGAGTTCGTGTCCAACAGGTGAAATTTAACGATCGCATGAAATTTTTGTGTGGCTTATTGTTTTTTATAAATACCACAACTGCTAAGGGATTAACGCCGAAAAATGTTTAAAAGGTTAATTACCCTTCGTGTCTCTATTGTTTCAGCAGACAAACATCTTTTATTCACACATGAATTTATTTCTTAAAGTATCTCCGATTTCGTAAACGCGTAAACGCGTAAGCGAATGTTATTGTTCTGCACACGAAAGAAATGTTATATGTTTTGTCTATACATGCAACGAGTTATAAAGATTTAAAAATTTAAGAACGACAAACGGCGATAGAAAAGCTTCGTTAGATCGCATTTTCAAAGTTTAAGAACGACGAACGGGGATAGAAAACCTTTTTTAGATCGCATTTTAAAAATTTAAGAACGAAGAACGGCGATAGAAAAGCTTCGTTAGATCGCATTTTAAAAGTTTAAGAACAACGAACGGGGATAGAAAAGCTTTTTTAGATCGCATTTTAAAAATTTAAGAACGAAGAACGGCGAATGAAAAGCTTCGTTAGATCGCATTTTAAAAGTTTAAGAACGACGAACGGGGATAGAAAAGCTTTTTTAGATCGCATTTTAAAAATTTAAGAACGAAGAACGGCGATAGAAAAGCTTCGTTAGATCGCATTTTAAAAGTTTAAGAACGAAGAATAGCGATAGAAAAGCTTCGTTAGATCGCATTTTTAAAGTTTAAGAACAAAGAACGGCGATAGAAAAGCTTCATTAGATCGCATTTTAAAAGTTTAAGAACAAAGAACGGCGATAGAAAAGCTTTGTTAGATCGCATTTTAAAAATTTAAGAACGAAGAACGGCGATAGAAAAGCTTTTTTAGATCGCATTTTAAAAATTTAAGAACGAAAAGCGGCGAATAGATATGCTTTTTTAGATAGCATTTTAAAAATTTAAGAACGAAGAACGGCGATAAAAAAGCTTCGTTAGATCGCATTTTAAAAGTTTAAGAACGACGAACGGGGATAGAAAAGCTTTTTTAGATCGCATTTTAAAAATTTAAGAACGAAAAGCGGCGAATATATATGCTTTTTTAGATAGCATTTTAAAAGTTTAAAAACGACGAACGGCGATAGAAATGCTTTGTTAGATCGCGTTTTAAAGGCTTAAGAACGAAAAGCGGCGATAGAAATGCTCTTTTAGATCGCATTTTAAAAATTTAAGAACGAAGTTTTTATTAAATATTTATCTTAAAATAATATTAAAATATTTATCTTAAAACATCGCGCTAAAAAAAAGTTTTTTTTAGCGCGATGAAAAAAAATAAATATTTCTGAGAATATATATATAAATCTTTTTTATTTTTTATGGTTATAAATATCTAAACTTTTGAGCACAGTAAAAAGAGTGTTAATATTATTCCCGAATATTATTCCCGAATATTATAGTTGATATTTTGTGATTGTTAACACATTTAAACAATAACATGCATGTCTTAAATTCGAACAAAAGTTTTTCGTATATATTATTGTTAACACATGCACCTATAGATAACAATAGAAACATGCAAAATACGCGTGATAACAATAGACACATCAAGTTTTTTTATGTAAACATGACATAATTACGTGACATCGTGAAATGCGTGTGCATGTAACATTACATTCAGAAAGTAGCTAATACTTTCAACAACTTTTTTTCTTCTATTGCAACAAACCTTCGCAAGAAAATTCCACACACGCCTAAAAACTTTAATCAGTTTCAAAAAAAAAGTATACCCAACTCAATGTTCCTGAGGAAATTTTGAAATATTTATTTACTATAAACTCTAACAAGTCCAGTGATCCATCAAGTATTCCTTATAATGTTTTGAGTTTTATTAAAAATGAAATTGCTTGTCCCTTATCTAAAATTATTAATCTCTCATTTACCTTAAGTGTTTTTACAACTCAACTTAAAGTTACTAAAGTCATCCCTATTCACAAGAAAGAATCTAAACTTGACTGCACAAACTATAGACCAATCTCATTGTTATCAAATATTGACAAACCTTTTGAGAAACTGATTCATGATAGACTTTATAAGTTCCTTAACAAAAACAAGGTCCTATATTCACAACAGTTTGGCTTCAGAAAAAACAATTCCACTTCACAAACCTTGCTTAACATGATTCCTAAGATTGCTGACAACCTAGACATAGGTAATTATGTTTGTGGAATTTTCGTAGATCTCCAAAAAGCTTTCGATACTGTTGACCATGAAATCTTATTGAAAAAACTATTTCATTATGGTGTTAGAGGTAATGTCTTAAATTTATTAAAATCATATCTTGATCAGTTTGTCTCCATTAAAGGTATTTTCTCAAATAAGGTATTTATGAAGCATGGTGTTCCTCAAGGATCTGTACTTGGCCCACTTCTTTTCTTGCTCTATATTAATGACTTACATGAAGCAATAAAATTTTCCCTAGTTCATCACTTTGCTGACGATACAAACTTGCTGCATTTTAATCCCTCATTGAAATCCCTCGTCAAAAAAGTCAATCTTGATCTTAGATTCTGCTGGCACTGGCTCAGTGCTAACAAAATATCTCTTAAGGATACGGTAACCCCCTGAGACACATACTCAGTATATTTAAAATATCCCCTCTGCTCGCTATATTAACCCTAGCAAATATATATATTCTGAAAGCCGAATAAATTATCTCTAGAATGATGATAAAATATTTTCGTAAAAAAAATTCAAAAAAGTAGAAAAAAAATTATATACAAAAATTCACCCTTCCAGTTCATTTTGTCGAACACTCCCCTCAGTAAAATTTTTGTTCGTTGAAAAAAATATCATTGCGAAGCTCTTATTCAGCTCTAAAAAACTTTGCTTTTTTTACTCAAAACAACATGTGGTTCCAGAAATATAGCATATTTTGTGTTACAATAGCTGTTTTATGACTGATTTATCTATTTTTAAGCATGATAGATCAATAACTCGATGTTTCCTCACTTTCTGCGTTAGAAAAAACAAAGTTTTGTAGCCAAAGATAAATTGTCGCAACAAACTTGTTTTCGTACAATTTCGACAAGATGGAGGGGAGTGTTCGACAAAAATATATACCGTTACAACTGAAAATTTTATTTCGAGAAAAAGCAAATCAAAGACCTTTGCTTTTACCTGCAAGAATCATGGTTACACCCACTTAAACGTTATGAATAATTAATAACTCATGAATATTTTATTAAAAATTAAAGGTAAAGTGTTTTCGCAGAACTTTGGGTCTAGTTATTGTTAAACAGACAACAGGATAACATAACATAACAGGATAAAAACGAAAAAAATAAAGAAATAAATTAAAAAGGTATAGATGATAAATAATAATATATTTGTATAGATTATTAAATCGTAATTTTTTCCTATGTTATATGTAGAGATGCAATTTTTTATTCGTTCTGCATAACTCTCTTTAATTATTATACAGATTAAATATATTTGAGGAATTTTAAACTTTGAGCACACTATTGAAAACACTAAAAGATAAAGAAGATTTTTCTTCATTTTATCCCTCTTAATTCTTTTTTTAAAAATATCAGGAAAATATGCCAAAGAATCAAAATTAAAAAAAAAAATTTGTTAAAAAAAAGGGGGTTACTAATGCTAGTACTAATGCTAGTAAAACGGAATATATACTCTTTAGACATCCCTCTAAACCCATTAACTGCGAAGTTAAGCTTTCTATTGGTGGTCAAAAGGTTTTTCCTAGTGAAACTATAAAATATCTTGGTGTACTGCTTGATTCTAACCTAGGATGGAAGTCCCAGATTAATTCAGTTGCAACCAAACTGAAAAAGGTTAATGGAATCATTGCAAAAATAAGACATTATGTGCTGATGGATGTTCTTCTGTCAGTTTATAATCCTCTTTTCCACTCCAATCTAAATTATTGCTCCCAAGTATGGGGTCAGTCCATAAGTTTACATGTGAACCGAATCACTGTCCTTCAAAATTGTGCTTTACGTCATACAAATTTTGCCAACCATAGAACAAATACAAACCAATATTATAAAGATTTAGGCATCCTTAAATTTACAGATACTGTAAAACTGCAAAATGTATTATTTATTTATAATTTATTTCACAGCAATCTACCTGTTCCTCTGATTGGTACCTATTCAATTGACTTCTCTCACTCTCATAATACTCGTGCTAACAGCCTTGGCCTTATAAATTCGCGTGCTGTTCGTACTTGTGCATTTGGGAAATCCATTAGGCATCAAAGTGTCCTATCATGGTCTAGTTGTCAGAATGCCTTACCTGAAATAGGACTTTTAGATCTCCCCTTGCATAGACTTAAATCTCTAATAAAGCATACATTCTTGTCTAATTATGTTTAATTTATATATACCTAAAATTAGTATTGTTCACAATCACTTTCACACCACTTTTGTTCTTGGGATTTGCAATTGCAACATTTTCACATTTTTTCGCTAACTTTGGCAGTTTCCGGGGTTTACTAGGCATAATTTTTAATCAATAATGTATTTATCTCCTAGTAAACTGAAATATATGTTTATTTCATCCATTCATTCAAAGTGTTATAACAGAAAAAATATGGATAATACAGTCTGAAAATAAGATAAAAATTTTATTGCCACAATTGCGCTCCTTCACAGATCTGTTTGGTAATCTGCTTCACCTAGTTTCCTAATGCCATATCTGTTATACGAGCATCAGAAAAAGGGTACATGGCGATATTTGAAACAGCTACTGAATTTATTTAAGACCATTCGCAAAGTATTGCAATCATTTTAATCATAAAAATTGACTTTCAAAAAAAATTACAGTGGATCTCACATTGGAGAAAATACATCATGGAATTAAGACGTACATCCTGGAATTAAGATGTATATAAATCAGGGAAATAGGATGCTTTAGCCGTTTTCTTTCTTACTCGACCATGCACTTCAAGTAAAAGCCAAACAGTCTTGATGTTAATCGTATTACTGTTTTGCCAAATTTTGCTATTCGACTCATGTCTTTTGAATCTCGAAGAGCATCATCCAGTCACCTGTATGGTAATCTTGAGCTCCTCAAATTCTCTGATATTGTCCAATGTCACAATATTCTATTTTTACATAAACTATTTCATGAAAAATTGCCTGCTTCTATCCTTAATACATTAGCGGTTGACTTCACCCATGCTCAAGGCACTCGGACAGAGAAGATTGGTTTGATCAATCTCCCTACCTTTAATACTATTTCTTTTGGCAAAAACTCAATTAGATTTAAGGATACGGTAACCCCCTTTTTTTAATTTTGATTCTTTGGCATATTTTCCTGATATTTTTAAAAAAAGATTCAAAAATATTTATTGTTAAGAGGGATAAAATGAGGAAAAATCTATTTTATCTTTTAGTGTTTGCAATAGTGTGCTCAAAGTTTAAAATTCCTTAAATATATTTAATCTGTATGATAATTAAAGAGAGTTATGTAGAACGAATAAAAAAATGCATCTCTACATATAACATAGGAAACGTTCACACTCTAATAATCTATAGGGTCATTCCATGCCAACTAAACCAATGCTTCCATGTCGATCATCACAGATTTTTTTGAAATTTTCACCACAAGTTTATATCAATAAGATATGGAAATTCTGAAATTTTTAACTTCCTACCTCGAGTGGTTCCCAGGATATGACCTTTAGAAATTTTCCCCATTCTGGCCATTTCTCAATATTAACAAAATCCTCTGTTTTCAACATGCCATAATTTTATGTATGGACACCCAATGTCTCTGAAAGTCTGTAATATCATAGTATTCCATCCATATTTTTCCAATAAACCAAAACTGATATTAGAAATTTTTTAGAATTCCGCCATTATGGATCAGAAAATGCTTGAAAATGCTTTTAGATGGTTTTTTTTAGTATTTTGATGCTCCAGTAACTCAAATATCAAGGTAAGATAAGGTCCATACTTATTTACTTGGAAAGTCCCTTGATTTTGGTTCATTTGGCATAGACTGACCCTATACAAATTTATTATTAGTTATTATCTATGCCTTTTTAATTTATTTATTTTTTTCGTTTTTATCTTGGTATGTTATGTTATCCTGTTGTCTGTTTAACAATAACAAGACCCAAAGTTCTGCGAAAATACTTTAGCTTTAATATTAAATAAAATATTCATGAGTTATTAATTATTCATAACGTTTAAGTGGGTTTAACATTTCTTCCTCATGATTTTTGCAGGTAAAAGCAAAGATCTTTGATTTGCTTTTTCTCGAAATAAAATTTTCAGTCGTAACGGTATATATTTTTTGTCGAACACTCCCCTCCATCTTGTCGAAATTTTACGAAAACAAGTTTGTTGCAATAATTATATCTTTGGCTACAGAACTTTGCTTTTTCTAACGAAGAAAGTGAGGAAATATCGAGTTATCGATCTATCATGCTTAAAAATAGATAAATCAGTTATAAAACAGCCATTGTAACACAAAATATGCTATATTTTCGGAACCACGTGTTGTTTTGAGTAAAAAAAGCAAAGTTTTTTAGAGCTGAATAAGAGCTTCTCAATCATATTTTTTTCAACGAACAAAAATTTTACTGAGGGGAGTGTTCGACAAAATGAACTGGAAGGGTGAATTTTTTAATATAATTTTTTTTCTCCTTTTTGGATTTTTTTTATGGAAATATTTTATCATCACTCTAGAGATAATTTATTTGGCTTTCAGAATATATATATTTGTTAAGGTTAATATAGCGAGCAGAGGAGATATTATAAATATACTGAGTATGTGTCTCAGGGGGTTACCGTATCCTTAATGCCATTAATTCCTGGAATAAATTGCAGTCTTTAATGACTAGAAAATTTGTTTTCCTTGATTATTTTAATCTTAGAAGTGATCTGAAAAAGTACTTTGTTTCCTCTTACTAATCCTTCCTGATTTGTCAGACTTGACCATTTGTTTTCTCGTATGGTTGTTTATCATTTGACCCATGTTATGTGGCATGTTATGTGGTGCCGTAGATTAGTGGTTATAGCTTTCGTACTCTGTGCGGGAGACCGGGGTTCGATTCCTCTTGACGGCGATTCAACATGGGCGAGTGAATGTTACCATAGCCCCGGGTTAACCCAAGCCATGTGAGGGAAATTGGGGAGATGGCACACTGTGGTGGGCCGTTGGATGTTGCCGGGAGTTGTCTAGTAGAGCGTGGGCCCTACTAATTGGGTCTGCGTTGCTCAAAATGAGCATTAAATACTCTAGGACTCTCCATCTAAGCCATGGCCCCTCCTGGAAATAATAGACAGGGTATATCCCTCGATATTTGTGAGGCTAGCCATGTAAAATATGCACATCTATCTATCTATCTACCCACTATTATGTGTGTGTTGTTTTGTGCGTCTCGTATCGTTTACTGTAATTGTCCAAGGGTGGCCATACCCTTTGCCTTAGCTTTATGCTATTAGGTATGGTCTCCCTTCAATAGCATTATATATTTTAATTTTGTTACCCTGACTAATTATGACATTTATTTTCTTTTTCTTTTAATTGTATATAGACCTTTTTGAATGTTTACATTTTCCGCGGTAAGCCCTTTCGGCTTTAACAATTGCGTGGCAGGCAAAAAGATGCGGGCGCTAGATGAAGTGAGGTCCTTTTTAGTCTGTTTCTTCGCACGACGGTATCATTACGACTTTATATGAATATATGTCAATCAGAAATTATCCATCTACACTCGATAATAGTTTAAAGCCTCAAAAATGTTTCCGTAGAAAGAAATGGGCTGAAAAAGACCTTTCTTCAGCAAGCTTCCGCATCTTTCTGCTTGCCACACAGTTGTTAGAGCCAGAAGGGCTTACCGCGGAAAATGTAAACATTCAAAAAGGTCTATATAATTACGTAATTAGGACGGTATACGCTAGCTAGCTATGTTTTAAGTCTAAACTACATACAAGCTATATTTTAATTTCAAGATCAAAAGATGCCTCTACTGAAAATAAAGGTTTGAAAATAGACTGGTTCACCAGCTAAACCTGTGCTAACTCCAGCGCCAAGTCACGTCAACATACACCGCCACATGGTTTACCATTATAGTTTTTTGTTCTCGGTTATTTTCAAAAATGCAAGCATACGAGATATCGATGTCAGGAATAATAAAAAGAAAAGATGTTTAAACGAAATGTATATCAATAAATAAATATTTTCTTTAAATACAAGTTCGAAAGGTTATTTTAATAAACAGTTACTATCCTTTTTTTTAATGTTCAGTGCAACTTGCTTAATTGTGTTCTGCCTGTTACCAATGACAACGGCATTCTATCCAACATGGCACTACAGATACGCGCATGGTTGGTAGCTAACTAGCTAGTTAGTAGTAAACATCATAAGCCAGCTAACTTTGATGGCGTTTCGCTTGCGTTTTAGCACAAAGGGTTGAACAAGAACTAAATAAATATGGCAAGTGTTGACAATAAAACTGCCCGCATCAAAGTAAACTCTACATGCGAAACAGCCGATGTTCAGCATAAATTAGAAATGCATAGGCTAAAAAAGAAAAGGGAAATCAGAACATTTCAGTATGAGAATTATTGCAAAATGTTTTATGGTTCACCTGCAGAAAAAGAACTTCTAAAGTGAGTAGGTAGTTTTGTAAAATACTAAGTTAGTGTGCAGCACATCGTTTGACCACTTATATGAATTCCAGTGCGACGTTATTTGTTTACTTTTCAACTGTAAGCTCTTTGACTCTGGCATTTGCGTGGCAGGAAAAAAGATGCTAGGATTTGGTGAAGAATGGTGTTCTCCTGTGGCTCTCTTCTCACAAAAACATCCTTTGAGGTTTTGTGACGAAATGGACTGATAACTACTTTGCTTCACCTAGCGCCCCCATTTTTTTCCTGCCACACAGATGCCAGAGACAAAATAGCTTATCGCTGAAAATGTAAACAACGGAATTCATCTATGCACCATGTTGGAATCTTGCAGAATAATTTAATGTAACTAAGGCCAAGAGAAACTTTATGAAGTGTTCGACGAAGGATGTGATCCAAAATAGTTTACAGAGTGGTTAAGTGATTTTGTTCCTAATAAAAACACAAACTTGAGCAGAAAATTTATTTAGATTTTCATAAAAAATAAACTGAGGATAATTTGGCGGAATTGGGGGAGGATACTAGGCTGTAGAGAATATACTGTCTCAAACTTATGTGCTTGCGTGTTCCCAATAAATTCACTCTTCTCCACTACATATGGACCTCTTCAGCTAGTAGTGTTCTCCATCATAACTAATTCTCTTAATCACATCTGTAGCTCCTCTCCTGTGATTCCATTTCCTCTACCACACCTGACAAGAACGTACTCTCCGGGACATAATTGTAGCGGGGGGCTATTAAGCAGGGTGGGGGTTGGTATTTCACTTGAAAATGTTTAAACGGGGGGGTCTTAATAAATTGAAATGGGTAGAATGTCACTCAAAGATGGGTGTTAATAATCGGATGGGGGTATTTTTAAAAAAAAAAAAAAATGAGAAAAACTTTCAAAAACTTCTCTTAAAGACTTTATACTGATAAGTATTTCACATATAATTTAAAGTGTTTTGTAATGTTTGCATAGTGTAAAGAGAAATTTATCTATTTCTTCTTTTTATATTTGTGTGTGTGTGTGTGGGGGGGGGGGGGGGGAGTGTCGACTTTGGAAACATAATCCTTAATTTGGGGGGGCTTAATAAATTGAAATGGGTGGGATTTTTTTTCGAAATCAGGAGTTTACCCCCCCCCCCCCCTACAATTATGTTCCGGAGAGTACCCTTTATGAGCTCTAGCTTCATTTGTATTTCACACATTTTGTTAACCTGTGCCCCACCTCTGACTGTCAAAGTCACCCCAGGAAGAAAGTATTGTGTTAGAAAAAATTGCGAATTTGGCCAAAATTTACAATTTTTGGTTAGTTGAAAAATTTGCAATCTTTTCTTCCGTAATTACAAGAAAAAAAAATAATTCGCAATCTAATTTTGTTGATTTCCAAGACAAGTCATTTCTGTCGTTATTTTGCTATTATAAAGGTTTACAGGATTTTCAAAGAAACAAATCTTATTAACCCTATTCGGTCCGGGGGTTTTCGAACATATTATGACCGGGGGGCAGAATACGCCCCCCCCCCCTCAATAACTTTTCATAGGCTTGTCCATATTGAATCAAACTGGGCATACTTATAGTATATACGTCATAAAAGGAATAAAATGGCAGCAATATATTTTTGCTTGCGTCAGCACATTTTCTGTGACGTCATCAAAAGCTTGAAATTCGTTCAAAATGCCACTATCTGCTTGGTATTCAATTACTTTAGTTCTAGAACGAATTTTTACATTCTGTTTGAAGTTTCTGAAAGCTAAATAAAAGTTATTTAACATATATTCCGGTTTTTACATAGATCGTATGAAAAATTGCCAAATATTGCCCGAAAATCGTTTTTTTTTTCGATTTTCGGGCAAAATCCGAAAAAACGGGAAATCGGATTAACCACGTGACCAAAACATGCAAAATGATTCTTCTTGATGAAAGTTGTGTTGTAAGTTTCAAGTTCTAAACATAATCCTAACAAGAGTTATTATTTTTTCCCTATTATGAGGGTTTCATAGAGATTTTTAGGGGTAGTTTAGAGTAATAGCCAATATCAAAGCCTCTGAGAGGTATGGGACCTAAAAATTTTGCGTGCAGGTGTCTAATAGATAAATATTGAAACTCAGTAAGTATTGTAGCTATGCAACATAGCATTAAAGAGTTATTTAAAAAAAACCGTCAGGGGGTGTGGAATCCTCATCTTGAGATTTTGCAGGGTCGATAGTAAACGCCACCATGACGTTTACCATCCCAAAATCGATTTATGAGTGGCCCTTTCTTACGAAGCTTTCATATTTTGTGTTCCCCTCAAATAGCAAATCGTAACATGGAAAACCATACCATTTTTCAAAACAGCTTCTGACAAATGATTGCATATTATAATCCATCACAGAAATGATGGAAACAGCATTAAATGTGCTAAAATTGGGAGAGTTTTTGGCAAAAAGTGACTCATTGAGGAGAAGAGTACATAAGGTTGAAGTTAAAATATTAACTAAAATATTCCGGTCTGAGAAATATCACATTCTACCTAGTTGGCCAAAACCATCCAGAGTCATCTTATTAGGTAAAGATCTCACAAAAGCTATATGGAAGTCTTTACTAATGTGCTTATTTATGCCTTAACTACTTCAGTTTTGTCCTTAAAAAATTTGCCATATTCAGGTACGGTCAGACACCCCTCAGAAAAAAGAATGCAAAATAATTAGTAGGAAAGAACAACTTGGAAAGCTTAGCACTGATGCTAGATTACTGATTTACGAATGAACCTGTCATGACCTACAATTTGAAAGTATGGACAAAGCGGAGAGGACAAGACTGGGGGCATCTAGAAAAGATACAAGGAAGAAGATTGCTGGAATTGCCAGATACAACACTAACTTGGGGAATTCTAAAGAAGGGAATATGGCCTACTTTATTGTGATAGCTGGCTCTTGCTTTTACAGAATTTGGTCACGTCAGATAGGAAGAGGCTGAAGAGACAGATCATTTTGAAGCAAAGGGACCAAAATGTGAAATGTAGTGATATAAGGAGACAACAAACACCTATGGAATAGACATAGAGGCAGTTAATTACCGTGAAGAAGAGTGGGTGGAAACAGAAGGTCACAGAAAAATTCAGGAACACGTAAAAGAAACATCAAATCAAAAGGTAAAGAGTTTTAGGAAATTGAGAAATCAGATAAGACCGAAATAAAAGTTTTAACAAAAGGAAGTCGAATTTAAAGAAGCGATGGAGGTTAGAATCAGTTGATATAAATAACCTAGGAAAAGAAAGAAGATGCAAGTGTGGAGAAAAGGAGACACTTGAACATATAATAGAATGTATCGGAGTAAAACAGAAGATGAGAGAAGATATCAGGGAGAAGCAGCTAGAGGAAACAAAAGAGATTAGAAGAAGTGACAAACTATATAGAAAATTATTTGGAAAGAATGGAGTGTGAGAGAGAAACAGAGAAACGAACAATTAAGTGGAATAAAGAAAAGGAAGAGAAAGGGAAAACATAGTTAATTAAAAAACCTTAATGGAATAAATTTTCGCCAGAATTAAATTTTACAATATCGCGAATTTTTGTACTTTTACTCGAAAATATTGTATGGCGAATTTTTGTCAATTCCGTCATTCCGCGAAATTAAATTCTTGCAAAATTCACATTTTCAAATCCTTGTGTCCAGCATAACTTGAAGATAGCATAATTATACTAAAAATACTAAAAAAATATAGCAAATAGTAAGTTATTGTGTTTGTGTAACTTCACAATTTTTTGATTCTTTATAAAAGAATCCAGGCTGGAATTTCAGTTAAAAAACAATAGGTCTATTGTTTAGAACAACAGGGAAAAGAATAATGATCGCCCTGGTTAGAAGATTGATACTCTAATACAAAAAGGGTGTAGAATAAACACATTACACATGTTAAATTGTGTAATAGAAATTGACCATTCGCAAAAATCAATTCTTGCAAAATTTATTTAAAATAATTATTCGTGAAATCGCGAAATTTACCCTATTCGATCCAGGGGCGGGCGATTCTGCCTCTCATGTTGATATTTTTTAATAACTCTATTCTGCTATGCTGAATGGTTATGCTACTAAGTTTGTATATTTATTTTTTAGACACCTTGTATGCCAAATTTTAAGGTCGCACACCTGTCAGAGTCTTAGATATTGACCATTACTCGAAACTGCCCCCTAAAAATTTTATGAAATCCTTATAAATGGGAAAATGCAATAACTTTCGTTAGGATTACCTGTATAACACATTTTTACTCTTTTCGTCTTTTAATCTAGTGTCACACATCCACCTCACTTTTCTTAAATCATTCCTTTCCAAACAGTCAAGATCTTCCTGCATCACTGCTATGTCTCACTGCCGTACAACATAACACCTCACACAACCCATCTTTTACCTTAATCGACAAGTCTCTGTAAATCAACAAAGGAAGTAACTCTCTAAACTGCTAGTAACACTTTTTCCAACACTCCTTCACTACCCAACATATAACCGATAAGTGCACAGAAGATTTTCTAAAAGAGCCACTGTTGGACATCATTAACGCTAGAAAACTTGTTGTCTATAATCTCACCTTTACAACGCTTACGTACAAACAAAATGTGAATTCTTAACCTTCCTCTAACACCAATGCACTTCTCATGAACCCATTACTTACAAGTCAGACAAAAAATTGAGTTACTACCAACCCCTTTCCTTTACAATGTTTAACTGTTCAAAGAATTACACTAATCAGACCAGTTTGCCATACCCCATCGGTTGATAGTCTTTTATTTATGTAACCCCAATGAGTGAAACTTATTATCGAATAGTACAGTGCTGCACGTAGGATTTGACAGTTTCCATTAAAGGTCTATATTGCTGCAGGGGTTGAGAATTGGTAACTTAGTGGTAGAATGATTGTGTTGCATCTGAAAGGTTACAACAGCTTTAATTTCCACCTAATGACTTAAGTCAAGTTAAGTTTGTTATCTCAGAGAATTGTGCATCCGAACGCTAACACTATATATGGAAATATTGTCACATCTGTATGATTTTATTAATAAAGATTCTACTTTCACAGCTTACTTGCTTCACCTTACTTTATATAAAGCTTGAAATATCATTTTTTCAGGAGTGAACATCGCCAGGCTCTACTTTGTCAGCAAAAACAGAAAGAATTGATGAGAAAAGAATCATTTAAGAGTAAAGTACAGGAAAGCCAAAATGCTGTGGCGCATGATCTGTCCTACCAAGAAATGGACAGTAAGCAACAACAAGCAAGACTGCTATATTTACGAACTTTTCGAGATCAAAATAAAACGGTAAGTTAGAGTTTTCGCGTAACGCTATATTTACGAACTTTTCGAGATCAAAATAAAATGGTAAGTTAGAGTTCTCGCTTACGGAAATTTCTCGAATATTGCGAATAACGTGTTTCTTAATGATTTTCGCGTAAACTTATTTTCGCGAAATTGACAACTCGCGAAAATGAATTTTTGCGAAAATTAAAGTTGTATCTGCAGCCTACTTTTATAAACATGAGTGTGTGTCAAAATTAAAAGATGTATTATTTATGGTTTTGTCAATGTTTGAAATCACGAGTACTAACATAACGTATACTCCCGTAGCACCATATTTCGCTATTTAAAAGTCAAAAGAAATACAATAAATTAAAAAATGGTGCAAATTATTTAAACATCACATGATATTTACCACCTTCCCCAACGTCAGATTGACTTTTAGCGTACCCTTTTCGATTTGTGAACCATGCCTAATATACTGCGCAGTTTTTCATAAAAAATTCTAAATATGAATATAAGGATTAAACGTCTGAACTCACTACATAATAATTTATTTGTTGCCACATCTGCTTTTAAAGAAGTGACATCTTCATTTTTTCACATTATTTCACATTATTTTGTGTCTACCATTTAGTTGATGGAAACCAGAGCTGCTCATTTGCGAGAGAAACAAAATGAAGAAAACAGAAAAGAAAGAGAACTGCTAAAGTACAACCCAATCAATTGGAGCAAAACCCTTGTATGAATGACTAGATCAAAAACACAAATTTAAACAACAACTTATTTTTTTATTTATTTATTTATTTGGCTGTTTTTTTTGTTTTTATATTATTTGTGGCTGAAATTTTACTTTTCATTGACACGAAAAATATCTCCAACGTGATTGGCTAAGAGAAGAAACAGGTACAATATCTTATTTTTTACATGGAAAATATGCCCGCGCAAAATTTTCAGAAGCTTGGGTTGTGAGAGAAAAAATAACAAATGTATAATTTTAATAATACGGGCAAACTTTAGACAATCTCGCATACCAGTTGTTTTCTTAACTTTATCTGTCTGTCTCTGACATGATAGTGTGATTTTAATGTTCATAATTTTTCTACGGCGACATCAACATCGGAAAAATGAGGTATGTATAATTATTTCAACTATATCTCGGAAACCAAGATTTTTTATATAAAAAAGGATTGTTAGCAATTGTTTTTTTTTCACGGGAGGTAACCTTTATTTTTTAAACATTTCTAACCACGATATTCTTATAAAAAAGTATTTCTGTTATGTATTTTTACATTAGGGACCATAAGCATATGACGTCCAACTTGAGTCACCGAAAATGATGATGTTCTTGGATGGGAGGGGGGGCGGGGGGTTGCTTCCTTCTTGGACGTCCATCGTATATTCTTTTTATGAAAACAATTTTAAAAACAGTGAAAATAAAGGAAGCAACTTTCGCTCCAAAGTAGAAAATGATAGACGAGGAAGCCAATCTACTGCAGTGTTTATATTCTCAAACATTAAAATCGAACATTCTATTTTCTCTTGTTTACATCGAGGTCGTATTCGTAAATCAGTGTTGATTAATTTTCAATGGTTCAAGTTATACGAGTAATTATTGTAGTTTGATATTCGAAGTTTTTTCTTTATACCACCTTTTGCATGAATACTGCAGTTGTCAATAATTTCGGGGGTGGGTAGGTATGCTCAAAATTGAACGTCCAAAGAGGGGGGGGGGGGGGGGTATAGTTGATTTGTCCAAAAATTGGCCAAAATCAATGGACGTCATATGTTTATGGTCCCTTATTTGAATTTGTTTTTATCAAAGTAAATAAAAGGTGGGTAGCGAATTTTTAAACAAGGGCGTATATCATTAACCTTGGACAATAATGTTGCATGAAATAGTTATCTGAAATTTTAAGTAAAAATCACTGTGTAAACCTGGGAAAACTTGTGAAACAATCTCTATAGAACATTCATATTTAAAGCTTACTTCCTGCAAAAAAAACAAGTTGGCTTCATATTAAACAGCTTGGAAAGTTGTTAATGAATCTTTTTTATTTTTTATTTGCAAAATTTCGATCGGTTCTCAAGATTTTTGACTTCGAAGTTTTGATAATTATGCTAATTAATGATTGACATCATGGATTAGATTTACTAGCGCTCAGATTAAACCAAGCTTTAAAATAAAATGTTAATTTCAACTGTACTGATCCACTTAAAAGTTTGCAAAAAAAATGATTAGCATTATAAAAGCTATTTATAGCAAAGGAGAATATTTTTATAGTGTAAAAATGTAATATATGCCGTATACTTTATGGGAAGAACGTGTTTGCGGAAGAAACTTTGCAGTTTGTTTATGGAGTGTAACAATATTTTTAATGTTATTGTTTTATACTGATGACATTAAGTAGGGAATTATCGTAAATATTTTTATCAAATCAATTGGTGGCATCAATTACGTATGTAACACTGCAGGATTTTGTAATATTTGCATGGTATTGTATAAACTGTGGAAAAATGTCATTCAGTTCTAATGTTTGTCTTCTTTACTCGCAGTTGATATTAAGATCTCGAATATTTACCATATAAAGCTGACCGGCTGGATTATGGCGAGTGAAAAAGACAGTTTGAGAACAGAGGGACACAAATGAACATGTTTCTACATTAAATAATATGGATATTATAATTGTCATGAGTTTATTCCAGGCTACGTTTCGACAGCTACGTCGTTGTCGGGCAATGATCGAAATCATCTTTGGCTATTTATTAGTTGGGGAGATAATCGGAGCATCGAAATCAACCAATCAGATTACACAATTAAAGTACTTAACTTTTTACGGACCTGGATGGAAAAAATAGGTTGATTAAAATTTTTCTTTTTTCTAAAAGTTCGCTTTCTTTTACGTTTGTCTCAAATTAATTTTGCACTATTTTTAAATGTTCGTTTGCCGAAGTGTGGGTAACCATATTTCTGGAAGTTGATAGGAAATACTATTGATATGAGTACCTCTGTATGTACTATTTATGGTTTCTTTCACTTTTATTGCTATCCAACCGGACTCTCGGTCTATGATCTTTTTATTGTCCCAGTCAATATGATCATTCTTTTTGTTATGGTCCACAATCTCATTTTTGTCTCTATCTGTGTCGCGTACGGCTCTTTTGTGCTCTTGCACACATTGTTTGAACATTCGTTTCGTTTCACCGACATAAACAGCATCACAATCCTTACACGGGATTTCGTAGACAATATTATATTGACTCTCTAGACATATTTTGTCTTTCGGATGCGACAGTATACTACGTAGCGTGTTTTTAAATTGAAATATTGGCTTTATTTTATGATCTTTTAATACACGACGAAGTATGTTACTTGTCTCTGGTGTATATATAGCTGGCACACTGTAGCTACTGGTTCATCCTAAGCGTCATAGGAAAGCAAATGAAAATGTTTCTACATCTGAAACTATTGATTGGCGACAATTTCGACGATCATTTTTTTGGAAGTTTCGAACAAGAAATAGATTTTCATATTATTTTTAGTACCTGCGCAATGACTGCTTGTCAGAAGTTACAGAGCAGCAAAATAAAAAAGGCAACAAACAACTTTAGAAATATTACTATTTATTTGTTTAACTATTGGGAGAAGAGCGGGCAGAGGGAAGAAGAGTGTTCAGCCGTAAGTGGACATCTGTTGCCGAAAATTTTTTTTATATTTTTTTTGCTTTAGTTGTCTATTTAGAGAGAAGGGAGAATTAGGGTGAATTTTCAGTTGTCCGTTTTTTCACGGGAACGGGAACAGAAACAAAAAAGTGATCACTTAAGCATGCGCACCTTGATATTTTCGGTCCCACGTAAATGGTTTGTTGTTGCTTTGACAGGAAAACAACAAGCTAATCAAATTAATATTTTTTGCAAGCTCAGCATTTTTTGTTTTTTTGCTGATGTTGCATATCCAAATGCAACATCAGCAAAAATTAGAACTGATATCTTAGGCGGTTGTCCAGTTGCGCGGATGTTGTGTTTGCACGCCTTCCGTAGCTCAAATGGGAGCATTAAATGTACCAGGACTCTTTTCGCAGGACCCTCATTGATAACACCACATTGAAACTGAACACGCTATCCTGGGTAAATAAAGTAATAATAATGGTAATAACGTCACGAGCAGAATGCACCAGCTTGTCAGCAAAATTCTTTTAATAATTGCAAGGCTAAAGTTTGAAGGCAAAAGAAGAGCGTCCATATTTGTTTATATTTGGACATGTTTTCAATTCGAGAAAGCAATTTGATTAGAGAAATCTGAGTAGTTGTTTTTGTCTATAACATTTTGCTGCTTTTACTGAGAAGCTATACTTCAAGCTTCAACAATCCAAGAAAATATCACAACTGGGAGAGGAGTGTTAAGAAAGACGAGGACAGGTATGGGCTTGGGGAGAGATAAGGGGAAAAAATCGTCAAAATTGTGCGGGCGTCCTTTATGGATGGCTCCCTGGTATTGTTAGGAATTCGATAGGAATGTTTCTGCAGCGTCTTTCTTAACAATACCAGGGAGCCACCCATCAAGGACGCCCGCACAATTTTGCCGATTTCCCCCCCTCATCTCTACTGGTTTGTCTTCTGAATCCTCCATCCTGCAGAATTATCTGAATGATGTGGTGAGAAAAAATCGATTGATAGGAATTGATAGAAATGTACCTGCAGTAATCATTACGACCAAATGATAAAAACCCACAAGGGCAATTGCGAGAAAAAGTATGCAAAATTAAACATCTCATACTGGTACTGATCAATATCTCAACTACACACCTAATCACCAAATGTCTTGCAAGAAAAGTAAAGTATCCTCATTACTGGACAATGCAGGCAGTAATCAGTGGAGAGTATTACTGAAAGAAAGAGTTATCTCATATGAATAACGCCTTACTTGCAGAGACAAACCATTAAAAAGATTCGAAAGAAAAATCAGGTACAGAACTGATAGAAACTATAACGTGGAGGAACCAATAGCTACAGTGTGTATGCCATACATACCAGAGAACAAGTAACATACTTCGTCGGAAATTGAAAGATCATAAAATAAAACCAATGTTTCATTCTAAAAACACGCTACGTAGGTATACTTCGCATCAAAAATCAAAATATGTCTACAGTCTACAGTCAATGTAATATTGTTTACGAAATTCTGTGTAAGGATTGTGATGCTGTTTATGTCGATGAAATGAAACGAATGTTCAAACGTGTGTGTGCAAGGACACAAAAGGATTGTACGCGATGCTGATACAGACAAAAATGAGATTGCAACAATAGCTGGATGAATGATCATAAATTAAGACTGGAACAATACAAAGATCATAGACCGATAGTTTAGTTGGACAACAAGAAAGGTGAATGTAACTAAAGTAGTATAGACAGAAAATACTCATATCAATAGCATTTTCAATGAACTTCCAGAAATATGATTACCCACCCTCGGAAATCGAACATTTAAGAAAAAACGAAAATTTATTTGAAACAAAAGTAACGGAAAGCGGACTTTTAAAAAAACCAAAGATTTTAAATTATTCTATTGTTTTCATCCAGGCCTGTAAAAAGTTAAAAAAGATAATTACTTTAATTGCTATAATCTGATTGGCTAATTTCGATCCTCTAATTATCTCCTTAATTAATCAATAGCCAAAGATGTTTCGATCATTGCCCGTCGATGACAGCTGTAGCTGTCGGGACGCAGACTAGAATAAACTCGCTTATTCATGACATGACAATACTTAAATTATTCAAAGAGTAACAAAAAAATTGGCTCCCCGCCAAGGCGTTTGACTAACATAATAAATAATCCCACTTCCAAAAAATGGTGCTAATGTGCTAATTTAAGAAGAAAAGGACAGTTTTTAGGTTGAACCTTTAGAACAACCTTGTTCCCAGAGCATATTATATCTTTATTAATTTAACGACTAAGGGACAAAAGCAAACAAGCCCGTTATGCAAATAAGAATCTTAACGTTTGCCTAATAGTATTATGCTAGATTCAAGTTAGCGTTTAGGCTTAATAGAGAGGAACGGTTAAAATCAAGCGCTTTTAAATTTAGTCAAACGGTTAAAGAATAATTTAAGAGATGTTTCTTCACTAGGTACATACAAAAGAAAACAAATGTATATATAAAATAAATACAGTTTTTATACCATAGCAAATTTGTTTTTATTTACCCCACATTCAAGTATTCTATTAACCGCCCTTTCCCTCCCCTTTTCGGAGATGAGCCAATTTATTACTGTACTTTAAATATGGCTGTTTTTTCAGAGAGGGTTAAAAGACGTTGACCTCTAATTCTCCCGATTCGGATATCACGTGGACAACGTTTGATTAAGGGAAAACACGGATGTTTCACGGTCAAATTCTTTCGGAAGAAACTTTGACTAACCAAGAAGTACAAATATATGAATTACAGTAAAGCTAAGTTGGCGAAAACTGACCGAAAATTACACAATGTATCAGGTTAAAACAATTATTTTATAAAAAATTCAACCCTGATTTATGAAGAGCGACTGCGTAAACGGCGTGTTTTCCCTCAAACCATAATGGCATCTTCCGAAACACTGACCTGTGATTGGTAAGAGTATCATGTGACATTTTCCCTGGAAGTCGAATCACTACGGTATTGCAGGTTCAGCAAACATAAACACAAAATGTCAACTTTTGAGTGTTTTCGACTTGCAGGCTCGTGTGCGATAAACAGCTTGCCGCAGGCTTATTTGAGAGTTACAATAACACACTTCTACGTAGATGATCTTTACAAACCTTAATACAATGTTATGACGCGACTTGAACAATAAAAACAACCACCACGCGGAAGTGCTTTGTGACGTCAAAACGGGGTTGCAAAAATTTGTAAACAAACATTAGAAAGATGTTTTCGTTTCGTCCTGCTTATATTCGCGATACACAAATGTTGACAAAAATTCAGGTAAGGCGCTTATTTGTTGTATTTCTAACTTTTTAAAAATGTATTTTCTACAATTTTGGTTACAACGAATAGATGTTTTTTGACTTTTACTCTAAATGAGCAAGCATGTTCTGCAATATTTGCGTTTATGGAAAAATCCACGCTAAGGTCCGAAAAATCAGGAACACAGAGTATGCTGACGTCAGCAAAAAATTAATATCGATTAGGATTTCGAATCCGCTTGCGTTTAAAATTGAGTATAGTTCATAGTAGATGCGTATTTTGAGAAAACAGTATTGACAATTACTAAACTTTGGCGTTGCTTACAATTTGGAAAGTGTAGGTCAAATCTTAATCTGATGTTAAGAAGGAGGCTGTTTAACCTGTTGACGTTATTTTTTAATTTTTTGGGAAAAAAAGCTACTTTGACCTGCTTTGAAGTCCGACCACACAGCGTTCCTTAATATTTTACAGTTCTTTGATTTCAATCTTATAATTTGTCAGTCCCCACCTTACATACGAAGAATGAGAGGGGAAAGCATGATCTGGTGTTTTATAAGTAAAACTGAAAGACCTATTGTTATTATTTTCACGTATTCCTTGTCATAACCAGCAGTAAATTAATTTTTTCATCTTTCTTCCAAAGAAATTGTCTTTTTGCATCAATTATTGCGTCAGTCACAGTCTCACCTTAGACAAAATCGACAAAAAATAAAAATACCTTCCAGAGCATTTTCAATAAACACAAGAAGGGGAAACAAAGAAATAAAAAACTTTCAACGCCATTAATCTCACCTAATATTTCATTATAGCTGTGTTTGTTAAGAAATGTTGGTTGTGTCTTCTACAATATAATCAAGGTTAAAAGTCAAGTAGAAGTTGGTTAAACAGACACAAACATCTTAAGAACATTTTTAACACGTCCAGCCTTGTTAAAGAACGCAAATGTCTTAACGAAAATTCTGTTTGTTATTTAGCATGGCGTCGAATAGTTACATCGATATTCAATATCAAATGAATCCGTGTTACAACAATCCCGAAACGGAATCACACGAAAAACAAGCAATGCTTACGGATGGAAATTCGGGTTCACGTTACACGGAAGAATATTATAGCCCAGAACCATCCGACACGGAGGATTCTGTTAGTGTTTACAGTGAGATCTCCTCACCGAAAGAAGCACTACAAAGGTTTAGTCGTGTTTTTATCGTGTCTATGTTCGTGTTGGAATTATTTGGAATATGTTGTATTGTCATGGTAACATGTTGGATGGTGTATTTTCATGACGGTCTAGCATGGGACGGTAGCAAAAGGGAATTCAACTGGCATCCCATATTCATGATCGCTGGACTATTTTGCTATGCAAACGGTTAGTGTGAAAGTTGTTTTAAAAATGTGGGGTGAGGCGTCCATTGTACGTGATCTTTCGAAGAAAAACTTTATTTTGCGGACAAGCAAAGATGCTACCTTGAAAGGCTTTCTTGCATTCTTTAACCCTTACCCTTAACTCTTACTAGGAGTTACTGAACATAGGAAAATAACACATAAAGAAAATTGACTACGTTTGAAATATCTGCGTATATATTTGTTTCACATCCACAGTCTCCTTATTTACTTTTTTTACGTATAACTTTGACTCAACGACTGCTATACAAAACTTTGCTTATAAAAAAAGTGTGCAAACGTTAATACTTAATAAGTGTTGCATGTATATGAAGTATCAACGTTTGCACACTTTTTTTATAAGCAAAGTTTTAAAAGGAAAACAGGGTTCACATCTCTTTAATAATAGCCGTATTCTGTCTGTTTGTGCGCAACATGGTGCCGAGCTTCTTTTGTCTTACCGTGAAGTCTTTGAAAAAGCCGGAGTTCGAATTATTTTATTTTGTTATATTAAATATTCTATTTTATTAAGTAATAGTCACTTTTAATCAGCTTATACGGTATATCCGTAGCGCTGATTGGCTAAAAAGCCTTCACGACGGACTTTATACAGCACGATATAGCTTTTAACCTCATAGCAACTAAAATGGTAGCTATAAATGTAAACAAATAACATTGCCGCAGAATCGTTAAAACATAGCTACATATATACGGATTAAAAAACCAAGTTACATTAAATAGAAAATCTAGAATCACTCCGCCAGAAGAACGGCAAGAAATGTTGATAATTTTAATTTCCTTGCGTTTTTAATATAAATATTCATCAGCACAATGAGCAACAAGCAAAACGGCATCGAATTTGCGTGATAAAATCTTCTTCTGACGAAGAATAAACTTTAGTTCAAAAAAAGTTTAAAAAATCAATGTTTTGGAAACTCAGACCGCGCATGTCTAAAGATGGGGCGAGGTGCGTTAAAATGTAAACAAATTTTAGGCTAGCTAACTTTTATTTGGATACAGCTTTATACCAATCAAACAGACTGAAACCTTAAAACTGAGATTTGATAATAAAAATTCATTCTCTTATGAGTTTCATTTTTTTTATTAGCTATCACAACAAGCTTAGATTTTTTGTCTTTTTTTTCAATGAAAACAGATACCCTCTCAATCCGGTTAAATCCTAGTAAACACAAAGTTATCCTGAGAATAAATTTTGTTGAAACCAGTAGTTGGGGCTTACGTGTAACAGTACTTTTGAAGATATGGTCTGTGACAAAACACGTTTTTTTGGTGAATTTTTATGGTGGCCAAATTTAACTTAAGTTTTATCTTTTAAAACTTAAGTTAAATTTGGCCACCATAAGTTGCTAAAAAGGTATATTTTGATAAATATATTACACCTGAAATGCTGTTGGCGCTTCACGGTAATTACCACATACTGTTACATATTGTATACATTTTCTACAGCGCTCCACCTGGGGGTGCGGCGCGGTTCACCTGGACTTAATCGCTAAACTTGGTGTTCAACGCTCGATTATTTGTGGATTAACGGCGGGTTTCCCGGCTAGTCTGTATCTATGTGTCTATAAGTCAATAAAAAAACGGGGTTTTTTTTTAATCAAAATTGTCATTACAATCGCACCTATAATTATAGTAATAAACTCCGTCCATGCAAATTTCGTTACTTTATGTAAACAGGCAGAAGGATACAAAAAATAACGATTCAAGAAAATTATGTACAGCGGGAATTTTCCACAGGCTAACGGATAGTCTTTTAGTACAAGCTTGCAGTAAACATTGTATTAAAATAGCATAAAAAGAGAACTAAGAAATACTGAAATATTGAATTGAAATGCAGTCAGGCTTCCTTTGTAGTGACAAAGAAATAGATGCAATTTTAAAAGACAGTTTTGTTTCCTAAATTTTATGTAAATATAATTTCAGCTTATAAAAGTTTATAAAAGCTTCTGCTTTCCTGATTTTAAAAGTTAAACCTTGCCCTTAAAAATAATTTAAAATCTCGATCATTTTAGCTTAGTGGTAGCAATTAAGATAACACTTTTTGTGAGTGGTGAGAAACTAAATCTCATCAGTTGGACGTGCTTCGCCTTTCTTTAATTATACCTACCCTTAGATTTAAAAGACAAAGTTACAGTTGTTTAAAGGTCTCATCTGTTATCTTACTTTTTTAGCGGCTTTGACTTCATACGTTCTCCGAGGACATTCAGAAAGCCTGGTTCATTATTTACATTTTCTTGTTTTAATGATGACATTCATTTTTATCGTATTTGGCATGGTGAGCTCGCTTACTACACATACAAGACTGACAGCAAAGTTTTACAGCTTTCATAGTTGGATGGGAGTGGCAATGCTAGTCTTGTTTGTAATACAGGTATGTCTCTATAGTGATAGCCGTCGTCTGCCTATTTATACGCAAAATGGTACCGTAGTAGCGAGACACACGAAATGCGATATATAAAGGACGGGCGAACACGTGGATTAATCCAGGGGCCACCGACTAGTTATTATATAAAAGTATTGTTGTTCTGTGAGAATATTTGCCATTTTTTTGTCAGTTAGAGATGTCTGTGTGTTCGTCAAATTTACATAACCATTGTTAAAAATAACAGCCATGGTATTAATTAAGAAAAAATAAAAACAAGTTTGAAAAAGTTAAAATACTATTTATCAGTAAAGCTTTTCGCACACTAAGTACATCATTAGAATATAAACAACAAGAACAAATTTACACATGTACAGATAAAAAGGATTTGAGAAAAGCTCAAGGGACTTTATGTTGCACCATTTCTAAATAAGTGTATAAACTTAATGTCTAATTGATCGTTAATTGTAGGTGTGAACTTTCTAATAAAAAAAGGTCTCTAATATTTTGCGTTTGCTATTGTAAGATGGAGCTAACCTTAACACCCTCCAAGAAAAAGCATGTCCAGTTTCAAGAAACATGTGCTTGGCTGGCTCAGATTTTCCTTGAAGTTTGTCATGCTCAGCCCATCTAACACACACATATTACGTTTGGTTTCACCAATATACTTCTCTCCACAAAAACAGGTTCTCTCATAAATTGTCAGAGATTTATAAGTGACCCTACCTTCGAAGGAAGAAGTGATTTTGTTTTCTCTCTGTCACGTTATTAATACTTAAAGTCTACTCACGGTGTGTCAAGTTTTTGCATTTTAAGGCTACGCAGGCGCTTGTTTCGAATTTGTATTTTTGGCAACTCGCGGCTGCTAAACATGAAGACCGCGTATAACACGACTGGGACGGCGTTCTGTTCTGCAAAATAATGCAACATGTTTTATCTAAAGTAACCTTGACGACCATGTATAGGAAAGCCTAACGTTTTTATTGTTTCAATCAGTGCAAAATATATCTCGTTTTGACTTGTATATTCTTCTTCGGAGAACCTTTTTGCTTCCCAATTTGATCAACTGCAGCTAGAGCTTACAACCTCTTTTTTCGCCATACGGTACCGATAGAACTTCTGTGGTTTGCCTGTAACCCGCAAGGGATGATGCACAGGATTAGCGTTAACATATAAACAAAAGAGACAAAACCAGCCACAGTAATATTGTGTCTATCAAATTTTCAATGGTGATAAAAGAAACATTTCAAATAATATGAACTGATATGGACAAATACTTATAATAATTATATGAAGAGGAAATACATCTCTATTGAAATAAATACCTAGGTACAATATAAAATTACATTTTAAGTCCTAAATTCTGCAGAATTTCTATTTTTAGATCGTCGTTGGGTTTATTGGTTTGTTTCCGAAATGTGAAAATACAACGCGAAAGAAATATCTTAAATTCCAAATATGGATATGTGTTTTGGTATTGTCTATCGGTATTGGTACCAGTCTTCTTGGAAATGCAGAAAAGTTAACCAATAATTTTGCGTAAGACATACTTATTATATACGCCCCTTTTTAATCTGTAAAAGTGATAATACATCGTAGCTTATTGTGATACAGTGAGAATAAATTATATGACGTCATCAAAAACTATATGACGTCATCCAGAACTATATGACGTCATCCAATCTACGATATTAACGCTTGTGTCAAAATTTGACAAAAATGACTAAAACGTTTAGAGGTAAAAATAAAAAAAAATTACAAGTGACAAAAAGTCTTGAAATGCTAAAATATGGATTTATTAATGTTATCAACAATAGGTCCAGCATTATTTTTTAAATGTTAAAAACCAAAAAGCATATTTTAGTTAAAGCCGTGGCTAATTTGGCCGTTCAGTTATACTTTACAATAAAACGCGGCAAAAAACGCGACTTTGCAAACGCGGAAAAAAACGCGACCGAGCTTCTTTTGCCGAGTTTTGTACAGTTCTGTTCCGCAAAGTAGTCTTGCACTGTCACGATAAACAAAAAATGACTGACCCAATACTAGATAATGAAATACTAAGCTCTATATCGATCATGTCTTTTAAATCATTTTCCTGATACATTTCTCTTTCGACTTAATCCTTTATTCTTTAAAATTGAGTTAATTTTTGATACTGTTATATTTCTTCCAAGGTTCGAGGATATTATTGAGCAGATCTTTTTGTATTTAAATTTTGGACAAACCTCGTGATAATAAACTACGAGGTCCTCTAAATTATCGGGTGCGTTACTCGGCGTAACGTCTCCATCCTAAACACCATTGAAGGAAAATATGCGACCAACGTCTAATTTGTGTCCTGTAAGCAAAATTAAGGACCAGATAACTTTCTAAAACGCAGCCGCATAATATAATAAAAAGCGGCTGCGAAAACGTGGCTGCCGATTATAAATCGCGGTCGTATTTTGAAACGTGGCTGCCGATTATAAATCGCGGTCGCATTTTGTAAAGAGCGGCCGCGTTTTATAATTAGCAGCCGCGTTTTATTAAAAAATGTATTTTAACGACCAAATTAGCCACGGTATGTTATTACAAAAAAACAAAAATACTTGCCTCAATTGGTTGGATGTTTCTTTTATATTAGATGTTTAGTTTATAAACTGCAAAATACTCTATTTCAACACGCTGAGATTATATATTTATGTTTCTCCAGGTTATCACTGACGTCATTTAGTTACGAAGGCTTGCTCACGAACATGCTCAGTTTGTTTCTCCTTGCGTTTGGTTGTATGGTATCCACAGTATTGTTGCATCCAATATATCGATCAACATAAATTTTTTCGCGAGAATTATTATCGATGAGGTTAACGAAGTGTATCGTGTAAATAGTAGTCAGAAAACAGACACTTCCGGAATTTTTTTTCTTTCTTGTACTGCAGCTATTTTTTAACCATTTCACAAGAGACGGATAAATTAAAATCCCCACCGAAAATTAAAAATGTGTGAAATTTTTAAAATCATACTACAAATAAATGACTTGTGAAAATGCTATATTAAATTCTATTTGATTTGATTTTTGTTTGCAACCAGGCTTCGTAAAAGAAATAAAAAAGTAAGAAGCATTTGGTCGTAGCAATAATACCACAAACAATAAGACTTTCTACATCTGATATGAGTTCAAAACTTACAATGCATGTTAATTTATCTATACTAAATCCAAAGGTGATGAAATATTACAATTAGGAAGTGTTTTAAAAAACATGAAATTCGGGAAGTGTCATTTGATTTCAATATGTGGTTGATTGTAAATGTTATATTTGTTTGCAAATTAAGGTTTCTTTTCTTTTCATAAATGGAGTAAATAACGCCAAGACACCTGGTGTTATCGTCACGTACAAATAAAACGAAAAGTAACGATAATAGCGATAAAAACAAAAAGTAACGATAATAGCGATAATAGCGATAAAAACAAAAAGTAACGATAATAGCGATAATAGCGATAAAAACAAAAAGTAACGATAATAGTGATAAAACAAGAAGTATCGATAATAGCGATAAAACAAGAAGTAACGATAATAGCGATAAAAACAAGTAGCAACGATAATAGCGATAAAACAAGAAGTAACGATAATAGCGATACAAACAAGAAGTAACGATAATAGCGATAAAAACACGAAGTAACGATAATAGCGATAAAACAAGAAGTAACGATAATAGCGATAAAACAAGAAGCATCGATAATAGCGATAAAACAAGAAGTATCGATAATAGCGATAAAACAAGAAGTAACTATAATAGCGATAGAACAAGAAGTAACGATAATAGCGATAAAACAAGAAGTATCGATAATAGCGATAAAACAAGAAGTAACTATAATAGCGATAAAACAAGAAGTAACGATAATAGCGATAAAACAAGAAGTAACGATAATAGCGATAAAACAAGAAGTAACGATAATAGCGATAAAATATGCTTAACTCAAATTTATTGTACCATAATATTTACGTTGCTTATGTTTGCTAGGTTCTAGAAAAAGATTTTATTTTCAGAAAATCCGTAATTTTTAAATTTCTTGTTACGACTTGGTGGAGAAAAATGTAAAGAGAAATTTTCATTGATTGATGAAAATTGTCGTTCATGCTTCATCATCCAACCTTCTCAAAAACTGTCATCATCTCTTTACGTTTTGTCCATAGTCCATCAGAACTTTTGCAGAATATTTACCATGTACGGGAAATTCGACAAAGTTATTAAGTTTCATTAATTTGATAAGGATAGATTCCAAAGTTTCATCAAGATAAATATTCCCAGAAGCCTGCAATGACAAGCTGAAAATGATAAACTTGATTTGTTTAAATGATTGCCGTGCTTTGTTAAGTTTTTGAGAACACTCAGAGTATTTTGCATTTGTGCTTTTAACATTATATAGGTATGTTTTCATTTGCCCTCTTTATTAAATTTGTTTTTGTACATAGCTACAGGAGAAACATGCATGTACATCATTCATCTTACAAGAAAACATCATAGTTGCTCTTGGTAATTTGATTTCCAATCATAGTACTCGCAATACAATTCGTAGTCAGTCCCATTCGTAGTCACTAGTATTAACTCGTACTCAGTCGTAGTCAAATCAAACTGTTTACATGCCGGGTTGAGATTTCATCTGGCCTGAAGCGTGTAAACGTTGTAACGGCTGTCAGGATGGGCTGATATTTCATGTGACTTATAGGGAGATTAAAAAGAGAAACATATGTAAATAAAAAATTTACCTATCGTAGTAACATAAATAACCGGCGTCTCCTCAAATCGTACTCTTGTACTCCTTGTGAAAACGGCGACATCGTTGTACTAAAAACACGTCTGAATCAAAATATGTTTTCTAAATTCCAAAAGCACGCATACTGTACAAACCCAGTTATCAACAAAACTTTATCAAGTTTGTAGATAAACTAAAATAAAACACCCATGTCTGCTCACATTATTATTATTATTTATCTGAATATTTACACAGGATAGCTACTTTAGTGTTGGCAACACTGTTATCAATGTGGGTCTACCTATGTTTTGAATGTATACAGTATGTATACACCGGCATTGCTCACCCAATTTGCCTCACATGGCATGGGTTGACCTGTAGCTTCGACAACGACACTTGTTAAACCTGGCCGCTTTGTGGACCGTATCACGGACCTTGTAAATACAAAGCGAACTTCATAACCACAAGGCTACCAACCTAGTTATATTGCCATAATTAACCAAAATGACTACAAATTAAATTTAAGGGGAAGATCTGGAATAGTTCGCCAGTCTAACTGAGAAATAAAAACACGTTGATCAAACGCTAAATGAAAGAACCTGCCGACTAAAGTTGAATGAAAACAAAGAAAGTACCCGACGATTAAACTAATTTCCTTGCGTTTTTTAAACTTGCAGTTTTCAAAAATGGTATCATTTTTGATCAGACGCAGAGAAAAAAGCAGTTTAACCAACGGAAACCGGAAATGCGTGAATTCCCGTAAATCCCGGAACAGGCCGCCTAAAGTTTAATGTTAACAAAGAAAGTACCCGCTGATTAAACTCACCTGTCGTGCATTTTTTGACATGGGGTTTTCACCGCTGAAGAGTATGAAGCTTGTAGTTTTCACAAATAGTATCGGTATCAGTATTCATAGTAAGATGTTGAGCGAAAGCAGTTTAAACCGCGGATTTCCGTAATTCCTAGACCGGGCCGCCGGAAGTTCAATGCTTTTAAGTTGATTAAACTGCTTTCATTCAGCGTCTGATCAAAGATGATATATTATTTCCAAGCGTGCATTTCTGCTAGATTTTAAGACGCTTTGTCAAAATACCGTGAATCTCATTGCACTAAACTTTGATGGACGGGAATATGAAAGTAAAAAAACAAATTCGAGGTGATTTTTTGTCAGATGAAAGACACCAAAATAATATTTCTGAAGATGTATACCATTTACTGTATTTCATTTATGACAACTGCGTTTTAGGTATATATGCTTATATTATTAAGAAGCTGCTAAGACCAGTGTTACTGTCTCTGTCTTTGCCTCCCTCCCTACAAAGCTACAAAATGTCGTCTTAATATTTCATTGCTGTTGTTTAATATTCACAGCTGCCACATTAGCGAATATTTAAGGTACTTTGAAGAGCGTGGATCTAAGATTTATAAAACGTCAATCC
Source organism: Hydractinia echinata (assembly GCA_030067915.1). Classification (NCBI taxonomy): domain Eukaryota; kingdom Metazoa; phylum Cnidaria; class Hydrozoa; order Anthoathecata; family Hydractiniidae; genus Hydractinia; species Hydractinia echinata. The sequence goes on along the minus strand of JASGCC010000003.1, from coordinate 4,875,226 downwards.
ATTCAACGAGGTAAACGTAAATTCTTTAGGCTTTTGGTATTTACGATCCTTATGGAATGTGACATGAATTTAAGATATTCTTTTCCCGGTTGGCAGATTATATTACAAAAGCATATACAGCAATCTGTCATAACAAGTTGGACTCGAAGGAAAATTAATTTCGATTTATTACGCTGTTTGTCGATGTGTTTGAAAGAAACTAGATCTACCTGTTTTTCCAATAACATTGAATAAACGCAATAACCAACCTATTTCCAAATAGAGGATTTTAAACAAACGTTTACACTTTCACAGATTTTATAATATTTGTTTTTAATAACAGAACCGATGTCCAAAAAAATAGTTCTTACGCTTCGAAATTTTCCGTCTGTGGTGCTGTTATTCCGATAAAGGCCACAATGCATTTTTAGCTCAATGAAGGCTGTACATTTTAACAACTATACGTGTATTGACAGAGACAACAACAAGCGTCCATGTGCGAAATATCAATAAAAAATAAGTTGCCTGGTGGAACGTTATTGCGTTTTTACTCGCAAATAATCAGAGAGATTAAAAGAAGAGATTAATAAAATCTTCCTTTGTGATGCTATAAAACACGTTTACCTAAATATTAGGATTTAAAATTTGTCACATCGGTGGACCAATATGTATTTAACGATGGTAGAATGTTCTGGGATGTGAAAAGATTGCAACTAATATGGGCATGCCTAATAGATTTGTGGTTTCCGCGCTTCTTGTCAAAATAAGCAAAACCTCTCCAAGGCGGACACTTACAAAATCTGTAAGTATCCGCTTTACAGAAGTTTAACCGTATTTTTAAAAATGAGGTGATGTTGAGAGCTAAAAGGTATCCGCAACAAGATTAGTATATCCTCATATCCTGAGAGAGGGACTGGTAAAGAGTTTATAAATAAAGATATTGGTAAGGATTTATAAGATGTCACCAATTAAAATGTGCCTCTTTAAATCTGATCTTAATTGACTCGTGTGTAAAACAATTGGCATGTTTATGTGGAGGAGCTACTTTATTAAATCTTTTTAATATCTATAACAAGTAACCCCTTATCCAACTCTATAACCTGCAACATACTTATGCAGTATTATAACTGTTTTGTGTATCTATACCGAGAAATATTTTCCGAGGTCAAAAGTATAGACCGAGCTTGCGAGGTCGATACGCTGACCGAGGGTAATATTTCTTGGAAGAGATACTTTAAAGGAAGAAAGTGTTAGCGGAAGAAAGTTTTGCGGTTCCGCCGAACCGCAAAATTTTTTCATTTTGCGGGAATTAACTTTCGCGGTTCGTGAAAATTAATCCTTTTTGCGGGAAAAAACTTTTGCGCTTGCCAAATTTGAGTAATATTTTTCGGAGTAGCTTAACAGACCAGATTATGATTCAAACAAATGTTGTATCGAAAAGACTGAAATAAAGAATGAATCGTTAAAGCTGTTAATCTAGATTTTCTTTCAAGAGACATAACCATGATGTAGAATGTCATGGAAATAATAATTTACATGTAAACAAAAAATAGTAAGAAAATAATACAACTAAAATACTAATCAATGGCGATAGTTGTTTCACTCTTCTGCCGATTCTGCTGATCATCACTCTCTTTTTGTTTTTCTACTGTTCGTTGTTGATTGAAAAATGTCCGAATGTCCTTACGTTTTGGTGCGCTCAATTTCACTTTTTCTCTTTTTTTGTTTGTATTCGTTTTTGTTGCAGTCGAGGGCACTCTTGCTTCTTGATCTACCACAAGCAAATACGAACATAGTATGGTTTCTTCTTTAGGTTCTGTGTAATTCTCTTCTATTATATCCCGATACTTTTTCAGTATGAGAATATTAATGCAAGTTCCAGAGATTGAAGCTGTGACTGTGCAGCCTATTTCCATTCCCCCTTGAACCAACGGCGATCTTCGATAATGCTCACTCGCATCGAGTATTCAAGGCAGAACGACTCAGACGACGATGACGAGGAGAGTACTGGGAAAACCCGGACTTCGAAAACTTCGAAGATCGGGTGCTTTCAATATTTTTGATGAATTTAATGATGAAGCTGAACTATAATCGCGTATTCTTTTAACGTAGACCTTTGTTGTATCTATTATTTTCATGTTGAAAAAGAGACAAGTTGTTAAAACTACTTCTCCTTGTTCAGTTCGGCAAAGTAAATCCTCTCTGAAATATTTCTTTGTACCAAAATTTCTTCCCTTTCACTGTATTTGTGTTAAAGGAATGGTTTTCTTTATGAATTAGATCACAAAAAGTCTATTAATATATAGAAAGTAATTTGGTTATTCAAAGGAATTCGGAGGAATTTCTCTCTAATAATTAAGGAAAATGTTTTGGAAAAAACTTTTGCGGTTGGGATAATTATAAAAATTTTGCGGGAATAAACTTTGGCGATTCGAGCTAAAACCGCAAAAGCCGCAAAACTTTCTTCTGCAAACACTTTCTTCCTTTAAAGTAGATAAAGCTTGTTTGGGTTTGTGGAAAGCAGAATTATTTTCTAAAGATTTAATCGTGACAAGGTTGTAAAAACCAGGTTTTGTTAAAATTGATTCAACTGTTCTAAACAAAACATTTGAATAACCATATACAGAATTTTTTTTAAAGTTTTTAAACAAAGTTCTTTCTTCATAAGAAAAAGAGTCTATCATACAAATTCGACGTCGTTTTGCTTGTTGCTCTTTGTGCTGATGAATGTTTAAATAAAAAACGCAGTGGATTTAAAATTATCAACATTTCTTGCTGTTTCTCTGGCAGAGTGGTTCGAGATTTACTGCAACTTGATTTTTAGAGTCTGTATGTATATAGCTATGTTTTAACGATTCTCCGGCAATGTTATTTGTTTACATTTATAGCCACCATTATGATTGCTATGACGTTAAAAGTTATACCAAGCTGTATAAAGCCCGTCGTTAAGGCTTTTCAGCCAATCAGCGCCGCGGATTACCCGTATAAACCGGTTGAAATAGCTACAGTATACTCTCGTTAAGTGGTATGCTCAAGTTTCCTATTTAACGGACTTCCCACTTAGCCGAATCTCCATGTAAGTAGAATTTTCATATAATGGCTCAATTTGTTCCAGTTATCGATAGATTTTCAAGTTTTTTGAAAACTTAGCCTAGAGGATTCATTAAACGCAGTTTATAAACAAGACACAATGATATCCTGGTTTAATTTTTATATTGCATTCAAGACAAGACAGATTTTACAAAGTCAAGAAAAAGTTGTTCAATTTGGTTTGCTTAGAGTTAGCTGTTACTTCATTTTCCACTAATCTGGAAACTTTAACCGTTAACGATTTCAGTTCGGCCGTTTCAATCATCATAAAATAATTCATTCAGGTGTCAATGGCCTCACGTAATTGAGATGTGGTTGGTTTCTCCAAAACAGGAGCTGCATCTTGATCATCACCTCTTCTTGACTTTCCTCGATATCATCTCCCAAAACAGCCGCCAAGATATCTTCAACAAGCTGCAACGGTTGACTTACAGGAACTCTATCATCGAAAGAAGCGACATCTTCAGCGGACAGATCGTTAAAATTTTCATCCATGCTACTCAGTTGACAGATGGTATCTTTTAATACTGCAAGCGGATCGTCGGATGATAACGTGTCGGCGTTAATCTTAGTAAAGCCTGCTTTTTTAAAGCAGTTATTGACGGTTTTCTCTGTAACCTCATCCCAAGCTAACACCGATATTTTCATGGCATCTAACAGAGAAATTTCCGGGAGTCCCTTTTTTGTCGATTGCATTAATCATTTTTTGGATCACTTTTCTGTATTTTGCTTTTAAAGAACAAATTACGCCTTCATCCATCGGCTGAAAAACGGAGGTTGGGTTTGGAGAAAGGAGAAAAGATCAATTACTTTTAGTTCCCCAATTTCTGGATGAGCAGTACAGCTGTTGATGATAAGAACCCCTATAACGACATGGTAATTTTTAAAACACCTTGTTTTTTGTGAGCAGCGAGACCGTTACTCTGATCTTACTGTGTTTACCTCCAGAACATTTTTCATCTTTTAAATTGAGAGTTTTGTTCGGTAATTGTTTGTAGAACAAACGACACTCATCCGCGTTGTAAATATTGCCCTCCTCATAATTGCACAGAATGGTCATAAGTGTGATTTCTTTCCTAGGGTCAATCATTTCGTCTGCAACATCCTTTCCTTCACCTGAAGAAAAAAAGTAATAGTGAATGTAACATGCTTATAAAAAGTGTACTGGAATAATTGGACTCTAATGTTATTCGAATGCTTTGTAAATATTCGAATTTTGAGTTTTTGAAGATTGCTATGTGGGTCACATTTCTTTCTCATAAGCGAGTACAGGTAACATGGAAAATTTATCAAATGATCACAGATTCCTATTATTCGTGAAAAAGAAATGGAAATGAAATCATTTGTGATGGGTTTCCAGGATTACAGGAAGATTTGGACACCGAGTGAGAATGATGTTGCACGACCACGTGAACAAACGAACAAAAAGGACAGATTTTCTGTTTCAGTTCACGGAGAGGTTGGCCCTTTAATAACAGTTAAAAGTGAAATATTCGCCAAAGAGTCATTCTAAAAAATGTGCGACATCCACAGTCACATGCTTTTCATTACAATATAAATTCATCTAGCCCATGAAAAACACGTTTAATACGTCTAAATAATAAGTGGATAAATATATTTATTTGATTCACCTGATTCTGATTATTAGGGATGATACTTCGATGAGACAGCTCAGATTACTGTATTTGGTGTTTTTTCGACGTCAAAAGATCACTGTTATATGTTAAAATCGTTACAGAGAATCGTTATTGATTTTTGAGCCAAAAATACTGCTAGCACCAGTTATGTATGGGGAGTTTAAGGTAAGAGATTTGATAATAATGACTAACGAAATATGTGTTTTTCTATTTTTAGTGGCATTTCACTTTTTGTCATATTACTATCGGTAACATACAATCTTTTAAAATAAATATTTTTCTGAATGAGGCCGTAAAAAGGCGTAGGTTGTGGTCAAAATCCACAATCTCCATGTATATTAAAGAAATTGGGCCACTATTTTTGGTAAAGAATAATACTAGTCATAATGTCAAGATTGAAAGTGAGAAAAACAAATTCGGAAAAAACGGATAACATACGTTAAAGGGAACCCGAGGTATAAAATGATGTTGGACTTACATTATAGAGCTTAAAAAGTTAGCTAACAAGTCTTTTTAAATTTTTTAAAAAGCTCTTTTAGTTCTCAAGATATTCACATTTAAAGAATTTCAGATTTAATTATGCTGCATGAACTATGATGTCATATTTAAGTTAAATAGCAAATTTTGACATTTTCTTTCATCAGTAATTTTAGACCTGTTAAGGGGTGTGCATTCAAACTTTATTAATGTATAGATATTATAAATGTTAATTGATTAACATAAATTTTTTTGCCAAAATGACACTCGCTTGACTTACAGGAACTCTATCATCGAAAGAAGCGACATCTTCAGCGGACATATCGTCCCAGGCCTCTTATTTTTTTGCTGACGACTCAATAACTCGGGATCTGCAACTTGGTTTGCAATCAAATTTTGTGGGTAAGCTTGTATAAGCCCTATATGTTTACTCACAAAATTTGATTGCAAACCGACATGCAGATCCCAAGTTATGAGTTCGTCAGCAAAAAATTAAGAGGCCTGGGACGAGCAAACAAGTGTCATTTTGGCAAAAAAGTTATGTTAATCAATTAACCTTTATAATATCTATGCATTGATAAAGTTTGAATGCACACCCCTTAACAGGTCTAAAATTACTGATGAAAGAAAATGTCTAAATTTGCTATTACTGAAATATGACATCATAATTCATTCATGCACCATAATTAAATCTGAAATTCTTTAAACGTGAATATCTTGAGAACGAAAAGAGCTTTTTAAAAAATTTAAAAAGACTTGTTAGCTAACTTTTTAAGCTCTATAATATAAGTCCAACATCATTTTATACCTCGGGTTCCCTTTAAGGCCGTATCCAACATCTTATGCAACAATTTGATTCGAATGTCGGATAAATATTGGATGAAAATTTTAATGTTGGACGAAATCGAATTTTTCATTTGAGATGCTTCTTATCCAACATAGCTTGTTCATTCATTCGACAATTCATAATGGAGGATCTTGCAGCTGTCATCGTTTTAAACGAGTTGGTGGATTCAGATGACGAATAACCAACCCGAGGAAAAACAAGAAAATGGATAAAAAGGAGAAAAAGGAGAAAAGGAAAGAGATATTTTACAAATATTATTCAGGAACTGATTATTGAAGATAGACATGTTTTCCGAGAAATGTTCCGGATGGATGTGAGGGATTTTGAGTTCTTTCTCAGCAAAATTTCAGACCTAATCTCCCCCAAGGAAAGACTCGGTGGGAATAGACTGATAGAATCTGATAAGCGACTCGCTTTAACTCTCCGGTATTTAGCCACAGGTGAATCGTTCCAATCTATAGAACATCGATGAGTGCAATATCGTATATAGTGAAAGACTGACACCTGATTTTATCCTGCTACGAAGGTCGAAAGACTCAATGTTTCGAAGAGATTCAAAGATCTTTGGAATTATCCACTCTCTTGATGCGATCGATGGCAAGCATTTAAAAGCGAAAAAATGGAGGATGCTTCTACTATAATTACAACTATACGCAATCTATAATTTTGATGGCTATTGCCGGACCAGACTACGAATGTTTGTACTCTAAGGTTGGTTCGAACGGAAGAGCCAATGATTCAGGCATTTGGAACAAGACCGCCCTGCTTCAAGAAATTTTAAACGGAACAGTTGGGCTTCCAGCTGACAACAAGTTGACGAATGGTGTAAATGTGCGTTATGTTTTTCTGGGGGATGATGACTTCGTCCTAAAAGCATTTATGAAGAAGCCTTTTCCACAACAAGGTTTACGAAGAAAGACGAATTTACAACTACAGGCATAATAGAGCTCGTAGAATTTCAGAAAATTTGTTCGGGATTTTAGCTGACAAGTGGAGAATTTTTTAGTATTATCAATCTTGAGCCAGAATACGTGGCAGATTGCATCCTTACCGCACTTACCCTCCACAATATGTTGATTAAAAGCAATAAATCAGCCAATGTATACCATCCTCATTCATTTGGTAATACCATTTTGGAAGATGGAGGAATTGCAGAGGGAATACACCTACTGAATCGCTTTATTCTGTAGAAGTTCCTCGACGTAGGCACAATGTTTCTTTACATGCCAAAGCAGTTAGGGAAACTTTTATGGCCTTTTTCGTAAATGATGGGGCAGTTGAGTGGCAAATATAGGAAATGGATATGCTTGACTTATATAGGGTATACATTTTTTTTGTTACTTGGTCTTAATAAAGAAAATATAAAGTATAAAGAAAATATAAAGTACAAGAAAAGAAACATAAATATAGCTAACTATTGTTTATCATTTCAATATAAGTTTGTCCTCCTTGTTCGGGTTGGGCATGATTGAATCACGCTTGACCTTGACGGTAGGGGTTGTTATTAAAAGCAACTTGATCTCCTGTACGTTGGTGGAATTTAGGAGCGAAAAGGGCGCGGGGCTGGGTTTTTTAGTAGTGAAGGCGAAGGGTTGCTGCAAAGATTGACAATTGTATTCAAAAGTGTTTCTTTGCTCTCCTACCTGTGTTAAATGTAATGACATCTCAGCTTCGAATTAAACATCAGATATATGTTTGCCACGATTAGTCTGCTGCGTTTATCTAAATTTGACAATTTTTCGTCTACATTCATTGCAAAGTTTGAAATCTTTTGAGCCAGTGGTTCTGAAAGAGAAATTGCTTTGGATGTGATTGCTGATTTGGATGTGATTACATTTGGATGTGGTTGTCTTTTCTTCTGTTATCTCCCGTCCTAACTGTGCACTTAAGCCGTTTATTTTCGTTTTTACGGAATCATTCGCCGTTTCCAACTCTGTGGCAATCTCGCCGTGCCCTATCTCTTATGTCCCGATTTAGATAATCAGAATGGTAATGTCCATAAATCGCAGAGTTTAGATTCTAGCATATAAATTAGCAGGGTCAACTCGTCGTCGTTACATTCTTCGGTGGAATTTTCTTTTGCTTATGACTCATTTTTCCCTTTCTTTTGTTTCTTGTCAGCCTTCTCAGTACTTTTTTTTAAACTTGTTTTTTGATGGTTTCTCCTGGTTGATAGGAATCATCTTCGGATTCACTTAAAAAAGTTGACATCCTGACTTTCTTCTTTGCCGACTGTTCAACGAATTCCTATTACAGATTTGTTTACAAAATGTTCCAGAAAAAACATTTCATTGTGAAAAAAACGTTCGAAAACTGTAAGTTACGCAACACACTTGGAAAATGATAAAATGTGGGACAAGATTTGAACCAAATGTATCCAACATGAAATTTTGTGTTGGATGAAATGTTTGACCGACTTCAAACTTCATCCAACATCATCCAACACAATTTTTTTTTCTTTTCGTTATTTTTCGAAAAATCTAAAGCCTCTCAAATGCCAACCTCGTCCCCAGGGTCTTGTGGCCCCTGAGCCGTTATTACGGAGTGGCCAACAATGACCCTGGAACAGGCTGGTCACGTGATACAAAAATGCCCAGATATACTGGGTATTTTTGAAATTCCAAAGATAACGAGATGCAAATTTGGCGCTCGCCTTAATAGCAAGATTTAGAGATGGCGGGCGAAAAAAGACACAACATCAAAGCAACTTTTTTCGTCGATGAAAGCAAAATTTTCAGAATTTTACTGACTTTACTCTATTGATCTGGCTTAGCTTGATTGTTTAATATTGACAAAAGGCCTTTAATTTAGAAAATGTTTTGAAAGTTTGTTGCCATTAAAATTCATGAGCTGTAGCTAGCTAGCTATCTGCACTGTGTACTATATATAGGTACCTAGCTAGCTAACGTGACATCCTGGGACAGTTTACTTAACCACATATAATTATAAACGACATACTCAATGGCTATTATTATCCAGGTGGGTGATTTTGTTGAGAATACGTTAGGAATTGTATGAGAAGAGCTGGGTACTCTAGTTCACTAATTTTTTTAATATGCACAACAATTTTTCCTATTTTTAAAATCAAAACTAAGAAGGATAGGTTGTGGTGCTAAATTTATGGATAATTCTCGAATCTGGGTTAACATGCTTGACATCATTTTCAACAAAGATGGCCAACATATATGAATTCAGTATTAAAATTTATGGAATTCTTCATTTTTCAAGTTTATACACTAAGTAAACTGCCCCTATTAGTAGATTTAATGTTTTATGATGAAATGACTACACAAATAAACTGCAGTGAAAATGGTTCACTACAGTATAAAATTTAAAACATAAAGCCTGTTCTAACAATCATATATTATTCAAAATGTCCTATCATATATAATTTATGCTGTAAAATGTGCAACTCCTTTTCTCCAAAAGTTTTTTTGTTTTCTCTTTTAAAATGATCATAACTGAGACCCGAGAATTAAAACTCTATTCCTACCAGTTTTAAAATGTAAACTTTTGCCATGTTGTTCTTAGTTGTATATATAAACTGTCAGTAAGACAAGAAGCTCTTTTTTTTACAGAATAATATTTACGAATTTTGCAAGATCTTATTTCGTAAAAGGGACAACATTTGATATCATTTAATGGTATATATAAATAATGGGTTAAGTTAAAGGTGGTTTATTATATACGTGCAGGGTATTAATTCGTAAAATGCTATTTGTACTTGGCCACGATGTGGAAATATGCCAGTGGAGCATAATCAATCGCTGGCCTAAAATATAATAATAGGACCTTTTGATGTTAAATATTCTCAGTATGGTACATTGGCCTTAGAAGAATTACTTTGTTAAAAAACCTTACTTTTTTGTTCTTTTTCGGTCCAGATTTAGAAGTTTTGTTACAAAACCTTTATTTGCCTTTATTTAAATTGCTCAAATTCTGAAACCTAGAAAGTATAGCTAATTCAAAATATTTCTTTATGTCTAATTAGGAATGACAAATTTGCGAGAGTTTTCTTCATTTATAAGGCAATGCTAAAAAAGCGCAATAAAATTTACATTTTAGTGCTTCACTTAATGTACATTTTATGAGTCAGATATTTATATCAAGCAAGCTCATCATATTTACCTACTTACATACACAAGTTTCAATGTTTATGTTTTTACGAGATTCTTGCGCATGCCTGGAAAAAATCAGAAAAATCGACAGGCAAAAAAACGCAGACATTAGGTGAAGAAAGTCAAATTATGGTGAAAAACCTTCGTAATGTGGCTACTCGCATCTTTTCGCTGATATGTGTTCAAATCTAGACTATATGCAAGTTATATATATATTTTAATTTCAAGTTCAAAAGATACCTCTACCTGAAAATAAAGCTTGGAATGGACTAGTACACGGCCTACCACCTGCATTATTTTGCCTGTTGATCTGCGTATGAGGTTTGGGATTATAAACAACACATATCACGATGAAAGTCAGCTGCATGGTTTTTTAGCCAGCAAAATGTTTCTTAGAAATGTGACAGATAATTTAGCAAATTTGCCCACATAAGATTTAGCCAGCTTGTCATCAAAATATTTATCAAAATAGACTCATTCATTGACTAACACCATTGAGTTTTGTACCCAAATTTCGATTTCTTGATTTATTTTTTTGCTTCTTTGTGTGTGTTCGATTGTGACACGTTGAGTGGTTTGGACGATTAAGGATAGCTGCAACAAAATGTAGGTGGCATAAGAATTCCATTTTTTAGGATTACGCCTGGATAAATATACAGATCTGTCTACATAGTTTGCGTCAACTTTACTGGATTTTTTTACTGTAGAAATTCATACCTTCCGATTTACTTTTCAAATCATATTTGCTGCAAGCGTTATTATTAATCTCTATTCACACACTAGTTCGTTACATATGTTATTTTCTTATTCACTTTGTTCAACTGAAAATAAGAGCCTTATTGTCTACGTAATCTCTTCAGGACTTAGGACGCTATTCGAGAAATAAAATTTAGTGAGTGGAGTCATCTTCGGTATTCTACTCTGCAATCCTGCTAATCCTACCTTCCCTAAAATAATGGGTTAAGCGACCCAAAGTTTAAATCCAGTAGCCATCTGCACTCCTGCTAATGCTACCTTAAACTGGGGCTTGACTGCCCGTCTGTTTACACTTTTCACGATTGTATTTCCACAGCAGTAGGTATCTGCAATCCTGCTGACCTGCATCTTTCGTAACAATTCATGATGTAAAATTTTGTATCCGTCAAAAAATTATTGTCTCGGTTTTACGAAAATGCTATTCTTAACGCAATCATTGGGCTTTTAAAAGCAGCAGAGCCAATAAGCGCATCACGGTTATTTCCCAATCTAACATAATCGCTAGTGTTTTTTAAAACACGGTATTCTTTGACAAACGTCTTAAATTTCGAATCTGAGTTGATTAATAACGGCCAAAATTTTGCAGATTTCCAGTATGGAACAACTAGCACACCTATGGCTTTCGACGCTTCCATGTGACTTAAAGTTCTGCTCACTAATGACGTAGGCGGGACTAAGTAATTATTTTCATTTCCCCACGCGACAGTGAACGCATCGACGATCGCTGTTCAGGGGGCCCCATAATCTCAATCATCGTAGTCAAAATATTTACTTATTTTATCTAGGTATCCATGATATATTGATATCGATAGAATAATCAAAACCGATTTTGAAAATACGTTCAGCTATTTCTTGTAGCTGGGATTTTGCACTACCTGATTTTGTTATTAAAGTAGCTGCGAAATTGTCCGATTTCCAATTTATAATTTTTCCTTTCAATATGGTTTTGAATGTTTCTAATGTGAACAGAATTGCATATAATTCCCGCCATGTGGAACTAAAGTTTTTCTCATGAACTTTATAATTCTTAAAACAGGTGCATGTTTTGCTGTCCGTTCTTACGTGCGCTCCTATAGCGTAATCACTAGCGTCCGAATAAACATCTATTTGTGGAATTCTATAGGGAATGATTTCTCTTTTGTTAAACATTTCAAAATTATCACGCCAAAAGATAATTTCCTTAATAGCCTGATCTTTTTCCTTCAGATTAATTCGAGAATCCCAAGACATTTCTGCATCAATGATTTTGTATAAGTTTCTAGTTTTTAATTGAAATAATTCTTTCACAACGAACTTTGTAGAAACAATTTTGCCACACAGCCTTGCTAAATTTCTCGCTGTTGAATACGGTAAGTTTTGAATGGCCTTATTAATACAATCTAAGATGGAGTTAACTCGTATTTGAGGGATAGTGAAAACATTTCTATGCAAATCTGCTTTAACGCCTAACCAGATTACTTCCTTTTGTGGATTCCAGACACTTTTATCGTTGTTAACAACGAATCCGCTTTTAAATAAAGTCTCCTGAACAAATTCCGACTGTTTTAAACATGTTTCGTATGAGCTTGCGACTCCTAAACCATCATCAAGGTACACAGAAATACAAATCGTGCTTTCCCTCCAATATTTAACCAGACAATGCATTACTTTTGTAAAAATAAATGGGGCAGAAGTTATGCCAAAAGGTAGAACAGTGAATACGAAAGGTTTTGTTTTCCCTTCAAATTTCCAAGAAAATCCAAGATAAGTTTGATGTTCTTATAACAAATATTATGTTCAAATATATCAATATGGTGATAACCTTGCTTCAGTTCAAAATGAAACAGGAAGCTATCCCTCTTTAAGTATTCTTCCATGACTCTCCAGTCATCAAATTTTACTTTGTCTTTATATATAAGCTTATTTACATGTCTTAAATCCAAGATAAGGCGTTTTTTACCATCACTTTGAGCAGAAACGGATAATGGGTTTACAACGAGAGGAGTGAATTCAGTTTCCCGAATCCTTCCACTCTCAAGCAGTTCTTTTATTGCGGCAGTAACGAATTCTTTTTCCATAAGAGCTGATCTATTATTTTCAAAATGCGCTTTTTTCGGGGTCGAGAAAAATGGAATTTTATAGCCATGTTTTAGGAAATCTATAATTGTTCTGTTTGCTTTTATGGATTCCCAAAAGGAAATTTTGTTTTTTAAATTGCCTTTTACACTTTCAAATTTATTATTGGATTTTGATTTACATGTTTCAGACGAAATTAGAGGAAATATTAACTTATCTTTAAATGTACTTTTATCTTTTAGCTTCGGGGCAGTATTTTCGCCAGTGCCCGTTTTTTCCGCAGCTAAAGCAAGTTCCTGTTGACTTGAAGCTAGTCGCACTGGAGTGAACAACTCGTCTGAAGTCTGATTCAGCATTCCGAAACTGAATTTTATCTGGAGCTTTGGAGATCGTTGACGATACATCCGACAACTTTGATTTCGTGGTGCGATTAAATGTGTTTTGCTTTTTTCTGATGGCACGATTTTCAGCAGCTTTAATTTTTCGCTCGTCTGCGGAGTTGCTAGCCAGGTCATATGAGATGTATTCGTCGACGGTACTCCACCCTACAATAGATCTGTCAGCAATTTTAATTAATTGTTCCTTTTTTCAATATTAGAAACTATACTCGTGGCGCGTGGCCTTGTGGTTATGGAGTTCGCTTCGTAATCACAAGGTCCATGGTTCGGTCCACAGCGCGGGCATGTTTAGCAAGTGTCTTTACTACAGCTACGGGTCAACCCATGCCATGTGACGGAAATTGGGTAGGTAATGCCGGTGTATACTTAATGTATACATTCCGAACGCAGGACCCACATTAATAACAGTGTTTCAAACACTGAAGTGGCTATATCCTGTATAAATATTCGAAATAATAATAATTATAATAATAATATCTCCTGTAACATTTTTGTAGATCTGTGCTTTGAGCCTTGCTTTATCAGATCTCCCAACGTCTTAAGGTCACGTCGAATAGATTCATTAAACTCGTATTGTTTTTTGTTCCCCTTAAACTTAGAAGAAAGTTCTGGTTCCTTTTTGAATTTCTTTGCTAGTTTGTGATTATCCTTTTCAAACTTTGCTTGGATATCTTCAAACTTTTTGTCAATCTGTCTTCTCTCCGCCTTTTCTGACCTCTTGATACACTTTCGCCACTAGACATGATTTCTTCTCCGTGAATCGTCTAACCCGTACGAATAGAATTGACTTGTGAGTGAAAATGGGTGGGAAAGTTCTATTCAAGCATGCGCTATCAGGCCTTTTTTTTAAGTTTGTATTACTTACCAATCTAAATCAAATCAATATAACTTTGTACAGCATATTTGAGAGACGCTGGTAAGCTACGTTAACATTTTGCTTGTAACTTATCTAGTAATTTAAAAGTATTTATTTTATTTGGTTTGCACATTTCAACATTCAAATAACAATTTAACTCACTATTTGTTTTTTCTGGTTAAAAACACTCTTCACCTGGCAAACTTACACAGTTCGGGAGTTTTATTCTAGGCACCTTTGGCATCATACATCCCTCTATGCGATTAAAGGCTAGATTTTTATTTTTTATTTTTGCGGAGCGGAGCAGAGCGGAGCGAAGCCCATTTCCTCATTATTATAGTCAAATATTATAAAAGGTTACTACGGTGAAGAGTATTTCTCATTTTCCATACGATTTCGTCCCCATACATCAAAAATTAGCATTTTATTCATGAAGGACTCGATTTCCCAGTATTATAACCTGGTCATATTTCCGTAAATTTAGCCACGTGATACATAAATCGCTTTTACTAATATCACGTGACCTTTTCTCGGACACATAGAGCCTCAAACGGAACTTTCGTTAATTTAACCTATATCGCAACTGACGGAAGGGCTTGTTCAAAACGAAAAAAGGGTATGTTTAGCTAGTATATCACTATTTTTTACATGTAATGAACCCTTTCTTATTCTCACTCACACCTAAAATATTTTTATTTTTCAGTGAAGCGAATTTTTTTAAGCGAAATGAAAACCAATAAAACTGCGCATGTACACATAAATTTAGCCAGCGAAATCCTAATCCAATTCGCTTCGTGAAAATCCTCCATAACATTTTGTAGCTTTTTCTGATTTGTCGGGTTGAAAATAAAATGTGTTGCTAACCCATGGAATATTGTGTCCAGAACAGACTGTGTTTTTGCTAATACTAATAATGCCCCATGAGATATCGCCTCAGATCAAACCTTTTTCGCTTTGGTGGAAAAGGTTTGATTTGAGACAAAAATTTGTAAGTAAAAATTCTCCATATTTTGTGTGAAGAGAGTACAAAGTTTGACACATTTCGGTTATATACATATTTATATATTTTGATTTGTTTTTGGCTGTTGTGATCAATATTGGAGTACTCGCATAGTCATCAATTACATTAACGGAAATGCGATTCTAAACAAAAACCGTTTAGTTCATCACAACAAAATGTAGCTATATGTATTTAACCATAATCTGCAATACTCCGGTCGGAAAGGGTTTTCGCTTGCGAACCTAGGGGATCTTGTCCCCCGCTCTGCAACTCTTTCTATATTGATATCGAATCTTATTAACCGGTAATAGAAAATCAGTTAGGAAGGAAATGTAGAGTGAATTAGAAAGTGCCCTTACTCATAATGATACCCTTACTCATAATGATACCCTTACTCATAATGATACCCTTACTCATAATGATACCCTTACTCATAATAATACCCTTTACGAAATACTTGTAAAAATTGACACTTGTCTCGCTGGTGCAAAACAAGGGGAAAAAAATTTCTAACCTGTCTATTATTAATTCCTTGAATGATTCAACTTTAAAAATAGAACTTCTTAAATTGGAAATTGCCAAGTTCAACGGTGAAATAACAAAATGGCAGTTATTTTGTGGTCATTTTGAGTCTTCGATACATTTAATCGAAGAGCTTAGTGACATTCCTTTCTTTGCGATAAAGCCAAAAACGTCATTTCAGCAGAAACACACAAGTTCTTATTAATTCATTAATGAACAAATTTGTCTCGTTAGCTAAAGTAACAAGCAATAATAATCTAAAAAATTTGAGAAAATTATTAGACCAAACGGAATCCACTATTCGTAATGTGGACTCATTAAATGTTAAAACAGATAGTTATGGTACTTTATTAATTCCACTTATAAACGATAAACTTCCGGACAGTATTCGCGTCGGTATTGCCAAAAAAATTGACAACGGACATTGAAAGCTTACTTGAATTATTACGAAAGGAAGTTGTCGGGAAAAAGCGTTCATTTGCTGTCGGTGCTTCTTTTGAAAAATTAGACGAAGACGATAATTTACAAAATCATTTCTCAGCGTCAGCAATGTTTTCGGATAACAAAAACAAGAGTAATACATGTGCCCTTTGTAACAAATCTAAACCCATCTTACAAAGTGTCTAAAAATTATCAACCCTGTCATTCAGGACGAAATCGTAGAAATAAGACAACATTTAAAAAAAACGGACATTCAGCTAAACAATGTTATCGTACTAAGTATTCTACTAAGTATTCTTGCAAAAAATGTTCTGGAAAACATAACATCGCCTTTTCAAAACCAAACGACGACGAGAAAGAAAATGAAAGAAACGATTCTAATTTAGGAACAACGACTAATTTATCAAATAATAAAAAAAGTGTCCTTGTTGCAGACAGCAACAGTCTTGGTCACAACGGGAAATGTGTTCACAATATTCAGTTATTATTTGACAGTGGAAGTCAGCGCAATGACATCAGCAGACTGCTACAATTACCTGCGTTAAGAACCGAAAAAGTTGTAATTAACACGTTTGGTTCGACAGAACCAAAGTACGAAACTGTAGATGTTGTTCCTCTACAATTTTTTTAAGTAATAAATTACTTACAATTGAATGCGTCAGTGCGTCGCTTATATGCACTGACATAACTATTCAAAATACAAGGCTTGTTTCTTTCACTTATCCACACCAACAAAACTTAACACTAGCGGACTCTTTAGGCAGTAATAGAAGGAAATAAATATATTATTCGGACTATTACCGTAATTATTCTAATTTAACGCTGCTTCTAATTAACGCGGACGGACAAAAATGGCCAAAAGTTTGTAATTTATCGCTTTTAATTATTAACGCGGGTCGAAAATTTGGCGTGGTTTATTTTCCTCTAATTTAACACGGATCGTATTTTTTTAAAAAAAACAAGCAGTGGTTTAGATCAAATGAACATATATATTTCGATATATTATGATACTGAGATCAAGCAAAGGGATCATCAAATGTTTCTTATTTTGAGCGGATTAGTTTATTTGCCTCTAATTATTAACGCGGGTTGACCGTGCTCAAAAGTTTGTAATTTATCGCTTCTAATTATTTTCGCGGGGCGGTTAAAATAATTATTTTTACCGGCGCGTTAAATTAGAATAATTACGGTAGGACTTTGTATATGGAAATGTGATCAGAGTCTATGAGCCAGTTGCCATCGAATTGCTTTTCCGGTGGGTACTTAACGGTTTCTACGATCGCGGCGACTACTCATATCTTGCATGCCAATACTGAATCCATTAATTTTTTACCGACAAAGAATGTCTAACAATGGAAAAGGTTTTACGAAGAGAATCTTTTAAAGTGGATAATATCTCGTATGACAATCAAAATTCTTTTAACGATCTGCTAGATCCAGGACCATATTTACTACCATATATATTTGACTTGCTTGTTCGATTCCGAGTTGGAAAAATTGGTATCGCAGCTGACATCAAAAAATGTTTTTCGACCCTTTGGGCTAAATTTCTCTAATCGTTTACAGGCTCGACTTATATTTCATAAGATATACACAGAAACTTTTTTATGGGGCGGTGTTCGTTCGTTGGAAATTAAATTGGAATAGAAAAAATTTTAACGGACTGCAATTGCTTAAAAGTGTTTTCATAAGTCGTCATGTGTTTTGTGTGTGAGAAAACAGCTTCACGGTTTTTCAATAGTTCGGAGCAAGCATATTGTGCTTCATTTACATTTTAAGTAGTTGTTCTTGTGGGGTGACAAATTTCTAGCTAGTAAATGTCGACTGGCTCTATTGAAATCATTCACTATGCCTCGACTAGAGTTGTTGGCATGTGTTTTATTTGCAAGATTTTTGTTTCGGTTTTTAAAGCATTGCAAGGGGAAGTTCGTGTTGATTTATATTTTTGTTGGAGTTATAGCATAGTGCCATTGTGGTGGATCAAACAGGGTCATAAAAGATGGGGCGTATGGGTTCAGAATAAGGTTGAAGTCAATCGCAAAAATTATCTTCCAGAATTTGGTTTCATGTGCCACCGTCATTAAATCCATCGGATATCTCCACTCGGCCTTCTGCGTCACATCAAAGAATTTCTTCGCATTGGTTTAAAGGTCCTTCTTTTTTATATTAAAGTTTCAAGTTTTGGCCATCACAAGAACAAATTATTTCACCGGATAACTATGATTTGGGGAAGAAAGTAAATCATTCGTAGTAAATGATTCTAATTCTCAAAATAGCGGTATCGTTAAAATTATTGATTGTAGAAGGTTTGCTTCCACTGAACTGCTGAGAGTTACAGGGTATGCATTGAGATTTTAACACGGTTGCAACATACCAGATTTGAAACTGTAGAGCTAACAGTGCCTTAAATAAAAAAGCTATTATATATCAGAAGTTCATTTTAAACTCAAAAATGACAGTGGTTTATTGAGAGTACGTACAAAAATTCATGGCATTGAAGCGTTTAGTTACGAAAAGAAATTTCAAATTGTGTTATACAATGAACATGGATCGCACGTAGTGTAGTGGGCTCGTCCGCGGCTCCCAGTTCTGGGGACCGCGGATCGAATCCCGCATGTTAGTGATGAACAAAGCAGTTCTTCTTCAATATGACTTACACGCATTATACTCGCCCGTCATGATCAGAGGTCTGATCGGGGTGAAGCATTCTCTGTTGAGAATGAAATACGGATGTGCTATGATAAATATTCACCTATGTATACACACCATCCGGATAAACTATCTGAGTTCATCACTAACATATTGCCGCACGTAGTGTAGTGGGTTCGTCTGCGGCTCCCAGTTCTGGGGACCACGGATCGAATCCCGCTCACTGCCAGGCAGTATTTTAGTGATGAACAAAGTAGTTCTTCTTCAATATGAATCGGTATGTCACAGTGGCGTTTCTGTTACATTAAATCATCTTCGTTCGCGTTAATGGGTAATACGAGGATGACAAACAGTAAAATAAGTTCTTGAGATATGTTCGTAATTGCTGCGCATAAAATAGTCAGTCCGTCTTCAACTTTTCGGGTGAACTTACTGATTGGCATGTTTGGATATGAACACAATGATCATAACCTCAACAAACTTTTAAATTGTTTTTGGACTAAGCAATAGAATATTTACAGAAAATCAAATCTTTTCTATCTCCTAATTTGGAAAAACTTCATCACACCAATCTAAAAAATGTACCATACTAAGTTTCAAGTCATTATTTCAACTTTTATTGAAGCATTAATACTTTTAATTTTTAAAATCACTTGCACCGAACAGCCCCATAGGAAAAAAACATTTGAAATTATCTTGCCAATTTTGACATGTGTACCGTCTCGTAATGAAAATATGTCCTTAGACGATACAGTGTTTAGTTGAAAAGCGTGGTACCCGTAAAAATAAAGTAAAACTAATATTTTAAATTCATAATACACTAAAACGTCTACCTAGGCCTGTATACTTGAAATTTAAATTGAATGAAAGCTTAGCTAGGTATCTTGGCGAACAGCCACCTTGCAGTAAAAATCATAAAACCATCCAAAATTTTTGTAGCTTTTTAGCTAGCTAACATGCTTTTAATCATAATATATAACGAACGTAGTTGGTATACAGCGTTTAAAATTTGTTGGTTGCATTTTTTATCACGTCCGCACTACAAAATAATCCACGTGAGCAGCAATTAGCACATTTCAAGAGTTGACTCAATCAAATAACATAAAATCCGAAGTCATAAGTCCACTTTGACTGCACAATGATTGAAATTATTTATTTTTTTTTTTTTTTTTTTTTTTTTTTTTTTACCCAGGATAACCTCTTCAGTTCCTATTGGTACTGCTATCAACGAGGGTCCTGCGAAGGGGGTCCTAGCGCATTTAAAGCTCCCATTTGAGCTACGAAAGTCGTGCAAGCACAGCAATCGCTCAACTAGACAACCGCCTAGGATATCAATCCTATTCTCATGCTGAACGCTAAGCAGAAAGGATAGATTCACACTTTTATAGTCTCTGGCATGACTCGGCCGGGGTTTGAACCCAAGACCTCCCGCACTGGAAGCGAACGCTCTACCACAAGGCTATCAGTCGACGTGATATGGAAATATTACCAATTCTTTTCAAGTTTCTGGCAGCCAAATAAAATTTATTTAATGACCTTTTGGTTTTTACATATTCCATAGGATAAAATGGAAAAAAACAACGATTTGTTCTGATTATTGGGTAAATCCAAGTAAATCGGAAAATCTGAAAAATAACGTGTCCACATAAAGTTATGTGGTAAATTTCAATTTCTAAGCACGATACTATCGGTAGTTAATAGAGTTGACCGATTATTAACCTTTCATAGAATATTCAGTTGGTATTAACGATGTGGAATGTATAGGACCATGCACAATGCGTACAAAAAATAAACTTTGTATCCTTTTTTCGCTAAGGTGCTATCTAAAATTTGCGTAACTCCCGAACACTATTTTTTACTATTCAACTATCCATTCACGTAACATGTTAACTGTCCCCCCTCCCCCCTCCACCAGTTAGCAATTCCCCCAGCAATGATTGCGTTATTTGTAATGTATTTGTGCTAAAGGTTTGAGAGAAAGATATTGTTAATTTGACATATAAAATCAATCTCATCCCCATGACACTTCTACGTCTATAATATGATGATATGAAAGCTCTGTAGTATCGAAAAGCCGTCGGGTGAACATATCACAGACGGAATAACACTGGATACAACGTCGACGCAAAATTACATTTCTTGAACGTTGGCATAAAGTTGCAAAAAGGTTTATGAGAATATATTTTAAACGGCAAACAAATTCGAAGAAACTGACATCTGACTAGGTAAATGTAATTTTACGCGAATTATAAAAAATGGTAAATTAAAAAAAAAATATCTGTTATCTTGAAATTTTTTCGTTTCAATCTACAAAATAGCTTTGGCTTAACTTACTGCAGCTTGTAACTTTACCTGCAGTAAAAGCTTGAGTCAACAACTAACTAATAATACTTGACGTAAAAAAAAACACATAAATATATATAATAAACACATAATAATAGCCGAATTTCTGTCTGTGAGCCATATAAAAAAAACAATTTACCGCATTCGTATCCAACGCCGTTGCATGAGTCATCACACATCGTCTCCTCATGGCATGGGTTTAGACTTCTGCAAAATGGTCCTCTCTGTAAAGAATAAAAAATATAGCGGTAATATTTTTCCTTTCAACAAGGAAACAAAATTTGGAGTCCGCTAGCAACCAGACCTCGCATTTGTTAGTAACGAAAACAGAAACAGCTAAAGAAAATGTTGCCCCAAAAATCTCAATTTTGTAGGACTTTAGTATAAGCTAGAAGGATAAGAGAAATCTATCCTCCTAGGTATAAGGCAGTGGTCTTTTACAGCTACTAAAGTCGTACAGTTTGTATTATAGTATCTGTACAGGAATAAAGTTTCCCACCAATAATGGCAATTAGTAAAATTTCCCATTAATCCTCGTCCGCTTAAAGAAAATTAAAAGAAATTGGAAAGCGAAACCCGAAGATACGATATTGCACTTACGTTTCTGTTTGTATTATCTGTTCGCATATAATTCGATCCTGTAATCTGCAACATTAGAAGATAGAAGATCACATATTTGAGTTGAGCCATGGTAATTACAGGCTTTGCACAATGATTCTCCCACACATCCAATCATACACTTGTCTCTGTTTATCGTTTTGATCGTTTTAATAACATTCCCCGGGGAGTACTTGTTATATTGGATGTCAGAGAAGTTACCATGATAGTTACATGGAAGCCTTGTGATGTAACTATCGACAAAAATGTAGCAACACGCTAGGATGATGGATATGAACCTAAAAAACCGGATATTTTATGAAAGTTTGTGATACCCCTTATCAATAGCTTTAGTCTGTTCAAAGTCTGTTCAAATCGCTACTTCGTGGCAAGCGTGCACGGTAAGGACCGTATAATATGTACGTTGAGCGTTCTCCAATATTACATCTGTTTTGAGTCTACACATGTTTTGCATATACTGTTATGAAATTTTTTATGCTAAACCTATTTGCGCTATAACAATTCTGTGACTAGTCCACTTCCCATGCTTTCCGCGCCTCTCTTGGAAACCTGTCTTTTAGGTTAAAACGTAATCCCGTGGCAGGATTAATAGAGCAAATAGCGAGCTTAAGCAAAGACGGCGGCGATCTTCCGCCACGGCATTGGCGTCTAAAATCTCTCAATACGCATGCGCAAAATGGAAGATTCCCTGCATGAAAACCACCGTCTTGATTTCTGGAACGTCAAAACACAAAAATCACGTACTGGAGAAGGCGTTAAATTGGGGGGAAAAAACATGGAATCATCTTGTAAATCATCTTGTAAACCTAAAGAAACTTCTTCCAAGAGAAGGTAAGCTCATGAAAAATTCACTCTTGAGTGTGTGTTTGTTTACATTTGCATTCTTTCTCTTGAGATTGTTTGAAAACATATTTTTTCAAATTTCCAAATTTTATCTAGAATGACTTTTACTATGTTTTCTCCAGGCCTGCTATGAATTGGAACCAAATGCACGAAGAACTACTATGCAGAGAGATACTGATATATGAGCCATTCAACTACAAGTTTGGAACGGTGCAAAGGGGCGAAGCCTGAAATCTCATCGCAGAGAGCTTAAACAGCCTAGATGTAAAGCCAAAATTTCAGGTTGCCCAACGTGGGGTTCGAGAAAAATATCAAGCTCTTAAACGTTCATACCTTCAAAGGATGGCAGCTGAGGAAAAAGCTACAGGGATCTCCCCTGACGAGCCATCTGATTTGGATAAAGCACTTGCAGAAATTATTGACAAATTTAAAGAAATTGATCTAACAGACAGCAAAAAAGTATCTGACGAAAAGGAAAGAGCCACAGCAACGGAAATGCGAAAACAATGTATGGAGACATACAAAGAAAAGCGTAAATCTAATGAAGGGAGTGGTAACAAGCCAAAACGTAACAGGCGGTCAGGTGATGAAACAATCCAATATCTTCGTGAAAAGATGGAATCAAATAGACAATCAAGAGAAAGAGAACTGAACATAGCCCAACAACGAGAAGAAAACATGAAACAGATGATTTTACTGAACATAGCCCAACAACGAGAAGAAAACATGAAACAGATGATTTTACTGAACATAGCCCAACAACGAGAAGAAAACATGAAACAGATGATTTACTGAACATAGCCCAACAACGAGAAGAAAACATGAAACAGATGATTTTACTGAACATAGCGCAACAACGAGAAGAAAACATGAAACAGATGATTTTACTGAACATAGCCCAACAACGAGAAGAAAACATGAAACAGATGATTTTACTGAACATAGCCCAACAACGAGAAGAAAACATGAAACAGATGATTTTACTGAACATAGCCCAACAACGAGAAGAAAACATGAAACAGATGATTTTACTGAACATAGCCCAACAACGAGAAGAAAACATGAAACAGATGATTTTACTGAACATAGCTCAACAACGAGAAGAAAACATGAAACAGATGATTTTACTGAACATAGCCCAACAACGAGAAGAAAACATGAAACAGATGATTTTACTGAACATAGCCCAACAACGAGAAGAAAACATGAAACAGATGATTTTACTGAACATAGCCCAACAACGAGAAGAAAACATGAAACAGATGATTTTACTGAACATAGCCCTACAACGAGAAGAAAACATGAAACAGATGATTTTACTGAACATAGCCCAACAACGAGAAGAAAACATGAAACAGATGATTTTACTGAACATAGCCCAACAACGAGAAGAAAACATGAAACAGATGATTTTACTGAACATAGCCCAACAACGAGAAGAAAACATGGAACAGATGATTTTACTGAACATAGCCCAACAACGAGAAGAAAACATGAAACAGATGATTTTACTGAACATAGCCCAACAACGAGAAGAAAACACGAAACAGATGATTTTACTGAACATAGCCCAACAACGAGAAGAAAACATGAAACAGATGATTTTACTGAACATAGCTCAACAACGAGAAGAAAACATGAAACAGATGATTTTACTGAACATAGCTCAACAACGAGAAGAAAACATGAAACAGATGATTTTACTGAACATAGCCCAACAACGAGAAGAAAACATGAAACAGATGATTTTACTGAACATAGCCCAACAACGAGAAGAAAACATGAAACAGATGATTTTACTGAACATAGCCCAACAACGAGAAGAAAACATGAAACAGATGATTTTACTGAACATAGCCCAACAACGAGAAGAAAACATGAAACAGATGATTTTACTGAACATAGCCCAACAACGAGAAGAAAACATGAGACAGATGATTTTACTGAACATAGCCCAACAACGAGAAGAAAACATGAAACAGATGATTTTACTGAACATAGCCCAACAACGAGAAGAAAACATGAAACGGATGATTTTACTGAACATAGCCCAACAACGAGAAGAAAACATGAGACAGATGATTTTACTGAACATAGCCCAACAACGAGAAGAAAACATGAAACAGATGATTTTACTGAACATAGCCCAACAACGAAAAGTAAACATGAAACAGATGATTTTACTGAACATAGCCCAACAACGAGAAGAAAACATGAAACAGATGATTTTACTGAACATAGCCCAACAACGAGAAGAAAACATGAAACAGATGATTTTACTGAACATAGCTCAACAACGAGAAGAAAACATGAAACAAATGATTTTACAACAACAAAATAATAATCAAGCCATGTTATGTTTGTTGATGAAACAAAATCAACAAAACAATAACAATTAAAAATGCCATTGATTTATTTATTCTTCTGTTTTTTTTTCACTTCTGTTATGTTAAATGAATAGTTGATTAGATAACAAATCTTCTGTTACAGTATATGATTAGTGTGTCAAGCAATCTTGGCTTTGTCTTTGCTGAAAAAAAAGTATTTTTTGTTTGTTTTTATTGCTTTGTTTTGCTTACTGCAAGAATTAGGATTTTCAAATTTTTGATTTTTTTTATGTTTGATTCCATGACTTTTCAATAAGAAAAAGTCTGAGGTGTTAGTTGGGGTATAGAATATATACATGAAGTGAGTACAAAAAATTTCTGTTCAACTAAAACATAATATATCTAGTTTTAATATATCTAGTTTTATATATACCTACAAATATAACACAAACCAAATTTTTTTGTTTACGTGTTTATACTCTTAACATAAATTTTAACTATATTTTATAGCTGTTTTTAGAGGTTTTATTGGGTCAAAAGAGAAAAAAAAAGATTTAAAAAAATGCATTTTAACAACTAGTGTGTTCTTTTGAGTAGAAGTTCTTTTTGACAAAAAAATGCAAACCAAATATTTAACAATATTTTTGAGTCTGAAATCTTTTGAATGAAAATATTTTTTCACTGTCCCCTATTTGTATTGATGTATATATTTTGTATTTCCTACTATATGTATTATACGTTTATTTACATATTGTTGATATTATTTAAGAAAGATAGTCATTTAAACTAGGTGGTTCACAATCAAAATCTGGATTCTTAGATTTGTTGACATTGTAGAGAAGTACAAAATCTTCAGCATTCAAGTGATTTTCTGCATGAGCAAATAAAAGAGCCTCCCTTACTTGCCTAAGATTCATTTTTCTTTTCCTTTTGATCCACAGATATATCCTAATAGTTGTTTGTTTACAAAGTAAGCTGCCATTATGGAATTTTGGCGCGCTTAAATTACTTTCTAAGGCGGCGGTATTTCTAAGGCGGCGAAGTAAATAACACCGCTGCGGCTCAAACCTCCGTCCTGCTTAAGGTCCCTAAAAAGTTATGTACGACGGTCAAACCGGTGGATTTTCATAATAATATTTTGGTCGCAGCAAAATGTTACGGTGCGACACGTAAAACTCCTTAATACGAATTCAATTATATTTCTATGAAACACATCGAAAATTAGTAATTTGGGGTTGGGTTGGAAATTAAGATTACTTGTAAAATTTAACAGACTATGGGTTAAATACTTTTCTCGTGTCAATAAAATTAATAAAAACGAGGGATGAGCGTAGAGGGAAGATTGGGAACGATTATTAGGTACTTTAGAGCATATACAAAGTAATTTATTACAAATTCTCCTTCTTATATAATTTCAACTAACAAAAATTAAATTGAAAATATCCGACGTTTTTATATTTATTTTTATTCTCATCTTTTACGGATATTGGTCGATAATTCACTTAACAATAGAAAAGAAAGAGTCCAAAAAAACAACAACAGTAAAAGTACAAAATATTAGTCACTGAGCCAAAACTTGTCATTAAGATTGTATCTTTAAGATTTTTTTGTCTTTAAGCGCCTTGGTTGAAAAGTTAAAATACTACGTACCTTCGTATCATGTTTTCGTTTTTGTTTTAACCAAAATATTTCTTGAATATATCTCTTATTAATCTTCCTTTTTTAATGTCATAAATAATGATGTCCTGTAGTTATTGCTTAAAAACTAGCTTTAATTCATTCTTTTAAAAAATATATTCTATTCATATGCCGTGACATCGGATAAGCGTAACACATTTTCCAAAAAAACTTATTGCAGCTTCGGTTTAAATAAAAACAGTGGAAACAGCCCGTTGTTACCATGCTAAAAATCAAACAGCAGTATATTTTTATTTTGTACAACAAGTTTTCATGACAGTAGGATAAAAAGTTCTTTCCAAACTATAAACAAAAATTGCAAAAGAATAGCAATTAATTAGGCTAGCTTGGTACCTAGTTAAAGCTGGAATTTTGAATTGAATTGGTGTAAAGATCAGGTCAAGTAACAGAAACAGAAGTTATTGGGACATTATTTGTATATAGTTGGGGAAATTAATTAAGATATAATGGATATATTTGATTGCATGAGAACGGTTTGTCAGAAATTAAAACACCTCAGTAATAACAAATGTTGATGTTGAAAAACTTTCCCGATATATATTTAAAGAATTTCCGTTTCTGTAACTTGAGTGGCACAGGTGTATGCTCAGCCGCAGGTTTAAAAAAGTTGATTTCCTGACGTGCCTACAATATAGCTACAAGCCGTCACAAAAATATGGCTCTCCATTCCCCCTCAATGTTAAAAACTGCCCTTTGTGCCTGAGCAACGTAAACAATTACATGTGACATACCTTTATATAAACATTGATCATGAGTGAGGACGGAACGGATTATCTGAAAAATATGTAGCTAGCTTTGTTCTTTTGCTACCTTTGCTAAACTTTTTGGTTCTTGGTTTTTGGTATAAAATTGCCGGAGACAACAAATTTTGTGGACGATTGTGTAGCTGGAACGCACTATGTGTGATGGGGCATTCCTACAGAATAGAATTATCTCACTCACTGTGTAGTATATGTATAGCTAGCTACCCAGCTATAGCTAGTAGAAAATTTGTCCAAAAGAATTTTTCAATGCTAGCTATGTAGCAGATTTTATGCTAGCTAAAGTAGCTAATTTCATGCGAAATAAATAAGTTTTATGCTAGCTGTACCTATATGTTGTATGTTTGCTCTATTTTATGCCATCTGGCTAAAAGTCTTAAAAAAAATCACACTTTTCTGCACTTTGCAACATCATAAACCACCCCACATGTGTGATATTAGGATAGAGCTGTATGCAATTTTTCAAGATTCACTTGCCCTCAATATAGCTACTATATAGCTATAGGTGCATGATAATTATATTTTTTTAGCCCTGTCAGAAGGATTTAAGATATTCTTCTAGTGATTACTTCGTATTTTCTGTCTCTGTGGTACTCTGAGCTGAGGTATGACTTCCTTAATAACATATAAAAAGCTACCTAGCTAGCTTTATATATGCTATCTAAGTTTTATCATTATTCCAGCTAAGTCATGGTTTTATGCTAGCAAGCATTGGGTGTAAGTTTGGCTAAGAAGGGTTCATCAAATGTAAGAGAAATAGTGATATATTAGCCAGCTAGCTCCATGTACTTTCTTCGTTGAAAATGTCCTTTCGTCTGATTTACGGTTGGTGCCATCTTTAAAAAACAACAAAAACTCCATCGCCGTGCTAAAAACATGTTGCCTCGCTCACTAACAAATGTACCAAAGAATCACCATATTACATCGCTGGGAAACTGACCCAAAACGGCAGAATTTTTCATATTTTTGATGTATAGGGGGGGGGGGCGACGCGCGGAAATCGTATAGAAATCCTATATACTCTCCACCGTCCTTACTTTTCTCTTATATTTGGCTTATTTAATGAAGAAATGGGCTCCGCTTTGCTCCGCAATAATCAGAGAAGTCCACGGGAAAGGCAATTTTTTTAGTAAATCAATATAGAAAATGTTGCGGAGCTTGGGACTGAGTCCCCTAGGTTCGCAAGCGAAAATTTTTGGATGCCCCTTTCGGTTGAATCTCTTATAATAATACAGAGACTGTGTCTGTCCGTAACAGGCAAAGTGGATGTGCTCATTTTCCTTTGATGTTGCCGAAAAAAATCTTTGATGTTGCCGTAAAATATATGTCTTCTTTGTCGTGAAAAGCTGCGAGTTTTTTGTGGTTTGTTAAATGAAGTTCTAGCACAAAGTAACGGAAATTGTGTTTGCAAAAAAGATGGCTGTTCTTTTTAAGCATTTGTCTTCCTCTTGCCTTCAAAATAAATCTACAAAAACATTTGAAAAAGGGCATGGTATGTAAATGAAGTATAACAAGGTTTCAAAGGTTTGTTTATGTTTTTTTTAGTTTTGATGATATTATTGATGCGAGACATGTTTGTTAGCTAGCATCATAAAGCCAACCACACCAACAACAACCTAAGCTAGCTAGCTCGGAATTTATAAATATGTAGCCATGTTCTTTATACCTAGCTAAGTCTCCAGGTTATATTCAACTGACCAGCTATTAGCTGCTGTAGCTAGCTTATGTTAGCTTCAGTTTTATGTTGCTTTTTACATGTAAGCTAGCTACCGTAGTTATCTTAGTGGTCTTTGCTAAGAATGTGACTGTAACTTAAATTTCACATGACATTTTAAGCCTAAATTAACAAGCCACAACAACTTTTAAAAAGTATTTTCGGTATGTTGTTATTATTCCTCTGTTTTTAGGGATTTATAGCTACCTTATAGTAGTCAAACTTCTCTTCTTTTTTGAACACGAATTATGATGTAACAAGCTAGCTACAAAATCTTTCTTAAACTTTTAGGATACTGTGACACATTTTTATGCCCATATAGAATAATTTTTTCACATTTCCTGTAAACTTTACAAGGGGACCACAATATGACAAGTGGAACAAATTTTATAGAATTTAAAGTGTGTGTGTTAAGTTATTTTTTATCGTTTTGTTTCCTCATCCTGTTAAACTTTTGTCAGCCTACATGTAAAATGCCAGGTTTTTTTACAGGGGTTTTTGACATTTGATTGGAAATTTATATACGTGGGTTTATACATGGGTTAAAAAAATTTGTCAGTTCATATTGTTCGTGTTTCAAAATGCTGTTTTTGAAATTTTGTGTAATCTTTTTGGAAATAGACCACATGCAATATATATACTGAAAGAACAAATCTTTGTACAATCAGACTTCACTGTAAGCTGTTGTAAAGCTGATGTCTTTATCGGTAAAAATAACAGCCATCGTTTAGTAATTAATCGTTTACTAATTAAGAAAAAATAAAGCGAGTTTGAAAGTTAAAAAGTATTTATTTGTTAAGCTTTTCGTACACTAAGTACATCTTCAGACTATATAAACAACTTTGTCTTTATATTTCGTATTATAAACTATTGTTTGGGAGAACTAACTGTATGTGATGTAATTTTTGCTGGAAGAAAATTCCATGGTTTCACGTTTTTGTTTTTCTTGAGAATTTTACAAAATTTTGTAGGGATAAATGTTTGCTGATAATAAAAAAATTATATACTTAAAATGTTCTGACTGAAACTGTTTTTGTTTTTTATATTTTGTAATCTAAACGCGAGGACTGTATGCACTGAAATCACTGATTTTTTAAAATTTTGATGTGTTTCATAACCTTTTTGTAGAAGATTAATGGGTAATGGTAATATACGACATGCTGAATGAACTTATTTTTGTTGATTTAGATGTGTTTCTCAAAAACCGATCTGTTTTACATTTTGTGTAAACTTTTGTTTTTTACGAACCGTATACAA
Source organism: Hydractinia echinata (assembly GCA_030067915.1). Taxonomy (NCBI): domain Eukaryota; kingdom Metazoa; phylum Cnidaria; class Hydrozoa; order Anthoathecata; family Hydractiniidae; genus Hydractinia; species Hydractinia echinata. The sequence continues at coordinate 4,844,840 of JASGCC010000003.1, read as the reverse complement.
TGTTTCCAAAATAATGATCTTTGTTGATTCAAGTTTATTCTTTGCTCATTGATTTTTTGACATTTAGGTTTAAAATTGTTGGTAAAGGGCAGTACAGAACTAAAAAGGAAAATTTTTGTGTTCTTAACTGGTTGATTTTTACATTTTGTGTAAATTTTTGTGGGAGAGGATGGTATCCAACCGAAATGACTGATTTTTCTAGATTTAAATTTGATGTTTTCGAAACTATGGCTTTTTCATATTTTTGTATAAGCTTTTAAGGGAAAGACAATATTTAAAATGTGTAAAATAACTTATATTTGTTGATTTGTGCTAACTCTTGCAGGCCTCCTTTTTGACATTTCAGAATAAAATACTGAGGGTTTTCAACATAATCACTTATAAGATGTACATATTTGAGATGCGTTATTTCTGAGATTGTTATTATCCGTGTTGTGACTGTCGGTGTTGTGACTGTCGGTGTTGTAACTGTCGGTTTTGTGAGTATTGGTGTTGTGAGTGTCGATGTTGTGAGTGTCGTTGTTGTAACTTTTTATCAACTATATTTTACACCTTGGAAGCTGTTCTTTTTTATTTTGTGTAAGATTTGTGTGGAGGATTTAATGCGATTTGACATTTGATGTAAGATTTTAAGAACATTTTTTTTTTATATGCACTACTGACGTCAGCAAAACATCTAAAGCAACCTATTTTTCATTGGCCTTTTGCCTAAGTGGATTTTTCCACGGGCCTTATCGACTAGTGAATCGTATAAAAAACAACGTTCCCTCGTGCTCCATGGTAATCGATCAAACGGTTTCATCTTCGACTTGATAAAACATTTCCTGGGGTTTCTGCATTAGCAGTACCGCAGTGTGTGCCGGACGCAATATTGCATGAGCCAGTGCCAGTGATGTATCAGAAAATGCTAAAAAAAGTTAAACAGAACAAGAATGGTGTCCGACATCAGTGTACAGTTCGGCTCAAGTTACAAAAACGGAAAATATTTCTTTACCGGGAAATTATTTCCTGGTTTAGAAATTATGAGATTTACCGATCAGGAAATTTTATCATATATATATATATATATATGTACTTATTGATGTGCCTGCATTTGGATATTAATTCTGATCGCGTGTTTAATAAGTTGTTATTATCGTACATTGCGATTTCTAGTTTCTCGGCTAAACACAAATTGCATTTAATCGCTTTGGAGTTAGGGACAAGTTCATTACATTGTCTGATTATTTTCCATGTGATTAATGGTGTGTAATTTTTATCTTTTATACGCCATATATATATATATATATATATATATATATATATATATATATATATATATATATATATATATATATATATATATATATATATATATATATATATATATATATATATATATACAAGTAAAGAAAACAATGGTTTGTATTTTCTAAACTAATAGTTTCATGCCGCCACACGGACGACAATCTTCAGTAGTAATAAAACCTAACCGTAAAAGTTGCAATACAATGGTATCAACAATTACAATACAATGGTATCAAAAATGGACGTAAAAAAGATGTAAAAATGACGTCAGTCGCGTGAGTCGTACGTAGCCAGATAAAATTTGTTCATGTGTCTGCATTTCGCCACAATTTCAGTTCTTTTATTGAGCAGATTGTTATCATGGTAGATTGCAATTTGGTATTTTTCCTCCTGGCAGAGCTGACATGAAACACTTTCCGGGGAAAATGATCTGGATGTCTTTAAGATTTTCCAACTAATATTGGGGTTTCCATTCTGCTTCTTGATTCTCCAAAACTCCATAGACAAGGTCGTGCTGCTTTCGTATTTTTGATGTGCAAATGAAGTCTTGTGAGTCGCGTAGCGTTTTTTGAATGCTGTTTGACAGAGACCAATATACTTTTTTTCGCCGTAGTTGGGGAGGTCGGATGTTATCGTTGCCTCATACACGATATTGGAAGCAAGACAGTTTTGGTTCATTGGGCATAGATCTTTCCTCATGCAGTTGCAAGTTCGTTGATTGGTGGGAGGTGTTGGGGGGTTGATTATTTTGTTGTTGTGTGAGTTGATAATGGTGTTCATACTCGGCATGCAGCTGTAGCTCAGCTTGATGTTGTTTTTGTTGAATATTTTGTTGAATTTATGTTTTATTGGGAAATGTTTTTGGATGAGGTGGAAGAAGAATTTGCCAATATTGGTTTTCAGGTTTTTGTGGTATGGTGGGTTGAACCAGATGATCTTACGTTTTCTGTTTCTGTTGTATGTGGCTTGTTGCTGCTGGTGTGGTTGGAACTTCAGTTGGTGGGTGTACCCAGATCTTTTAAGGGCTTCCTCGTAAAATGCTGCTGATTCTTGGAACACTTCCTCGTTGCATGACGTGTTTGACAGTCTTGTTTCGATCGAGATGGGGATTTGTTTGATAATGTTTGGTGGGTGATTGGACTGTTTATGGACGTAGTTGATGATGTTATCAGGTTTGTGGTATGGTCGGTAGGTTCCGTTTGCAAGGTTGAGCGTCAGGTCGAGGTAGTTAACGATTTTCATGTTGCACTGGATGACAATCTCGAGGCCGTTTTCTTTAAAGATTTTTTGGAAATCTTTTTTGATCTTTTCTCCTTGTGGGCCGCTCAAGTTCTTAAAAGCAGCGAGTCCATCGTCTCGATAAAGTCCAATGGATCTCTTGTCGTACCGGTTCGTGATGATAGATAGGATGTAACAGCCTACCAACTCGCACACTTCAGCTCCGTCATATGCTCCCATTGTAACATCAAAAAGCTTCCCACCTTTTTTCATCCAGCTTTCGCGGTTGTTGAAGAGAAGTGACTTTCGGGAATGGTAGATTATCTCCTTTTCCTTGTCGTTGATATTTGTTAAAGTATCCGCAAATCGAAGCGAATCTTTCAGAATAGTTTCTGTTATGGAAGGATAAAAGTCCTTGACATCAAACAGCATGAACTTGTTAAGATGTTTGTCTTGAATTCCAGTGAACCACTCGATCACATCTCTGCTGCTGTTCCATTGATTGATCTGAAGACTGTTGCGGATATTTTTGTTGATCTTTTGGAGGATGACTTTGCTTATTCTACCCAGTTCGTTTTTAGCAGGGTTGATAAGGCGGGTGGTGGGGTTGTTGTTGAAATTCTCCTTGTGATCTTTCAATGTTACGAAGCAGTTGTTTTGGCCGTTTATGTTCATACGGGAGAGAACGGGTTGATCTTTCAGTATTTCCTTTCTTTTCTGGTTGATGACATTCTCGATTTTTCCTTTTGACTTTTTGTATGTCGATGTGATGGAATTCCTTAGTATGCCATCGTATTCAGTTTTGGAAAGTTCAACCAGTCGGACAAAGTGTACGTACGGGCAGACAAAACAAACAACATCTATATATAATATACATATATATATATATATTGAAAAAGTTTCCCGATACATATTTATTGGAATAATTTCCGTTTCTGTAACTTGAGCCGCACTGGTGTATGCTCACCGGCAGGGTTTAAAAAGTTTATTTCCTGACTTGCGTACAATATAACTACACTCGTACACAAACAATATGGCTCTCCAATCCCCCTTAATGTTAATAACTGCCCTTTGTGGCTGAGCAACGTAAACGATTACACGTAACATATCTTTATAAAAACATGATCATGAGTAGGAACAGAACGTACTGTCTGCAAAATATCTAACTAGATATGTTCTTTTGCTGACTTTGCTAAACTTTTGGGTTCTTGTTTTTGGGTATAAAATTGCGCCAGAGACAACAAAGTTTGTGGACGATAGTAGCTAGAACAAGCTATGTGATGGGATATTCCTACAGAGTAGAATTATCTCAGTCACTGTGTAGTACATAGCTAGCTAGCTACTGTAGCTAAAAAATCTGTTCAAAAGAATTTTTTTATGCTAGGCCAGGTATGTAGTTGATTTTATGCTAGCTACAGTAGCTAATCTTATGTAAGCTACATTGGTAGTTTTATCCCAACTAAGTAGTTAATTTTATGCTAGCTATATGACACTGTTTGCTCTATTTTATAGCTAGCTAGCATAAAAAAGAGCAAAGAACAAGTAGCTAGCTAGCTATATGGTATCTCAGTTTTGTTATTATTTCAGGTAAGTCGGCAGTTTTATACTAGCTAGATTTAGGTGTGAGTGAGGCTAGAAAGGGGCTCATTACATGTAAAAAATAGTGATATACTAGCTAAAAATACCCTTTCTTCGTTTACTTGAAAATGCCCTTCCGTCCATTACGACCAACAAGCCAATATGGCCATCAACGCAATTTTCATTACAAGCGCTATGTATCTGAGGAAATGTCACGTGATATTAGTAAGAGTGACCAATGAATCACATGGCTAAAGCTATATGCCGACTTGATCTCCACTAGAAACGGCGTATGTCTCGACCAACCAGATTTTCACGGAAGATTTTAAAGAAATGACCACAAAAAAAAGTTGGGTAAGTGGGTATATACGCCGACGTTTTCAAAATTTGATGTACTGGGAGAAAATCACGGAAATACGTCACGCTCTAATATATTTATGGGAACGAGGAAAATAGCTTCGCTGCGCTCGGCTCGCTGGCGCTCCGCTCCGCAAAAACGCCTTTTTTGGTTTCTTGTGCTTACCAGGTTTATCAACACAAAGTTTTTACCATAACGTGATAGATCTATTACAAAAACAAAGCATTTTTGGGCTCTATAAATGAAAGTGATGAATGTATGCAACTCCCCCTCTACGACTCAAAGGTTACCTATTATGCTCAATATAGCCAATATCATATACTTATGAATACCTGGTTGTTGTAGGTGCAAGATAATTATGTTTTTCCTAGCCCTGTCCAGGATTTGAACCTGGATCTCTCATTTGCATGAGTGTCATAGCCATTAGACCAGCAGGGCATAAATATAAATATATAAGAAACTTTACAGGTGAATATTATATACACTTAGGAATTTACAGCACACAGCCTAGTTAATTACCTTTTAAAAAAATGCTGGTTAAGCCACAAGTAACTGTGTTACCTGGCGTAAAAGGCTTGGTGGTACAATTAATACAAAATGTAAACTTTACCACACATTCAGGTGGAGCGCCTTAGTACAGGTATGCAGTGTAAATTGGGTGAAACACATACAACATTTAAGGTGTTTCGGGTGTAATTATATTTTTCAGGAAATATCTTTCCTTCAACTTTAGCTGGAATAAAAAGACAATTTACACATTGTGCCATGTCATAGCGAAAACAGTCAGCAAACCTTTTTTTATTTTCCACAAAATGTTCCCGGTGAAACTTAAAATTTATATGTACTTTAATCTACGATGAGCCATTAGTATAGGTAAACAAACCCTTTCAATCCCATTTCCAAAAAACTATCCTAACTTCGGTTCAAATAAACAGACAGTAAACAGCCTGTTGTTATCTTACACAGCTAAAACAATCACTCAGCAATTTTATTTTGCAGAAAGGTTTTTGTAACATTTAAAAATAAAAACACAGTTTATAACCTGTTTTTACACTCTTAAAGCAAAAAGAATCCTGCAATATTTTAGGGGAAAAGTTTATGTGAAAGATAAAAAATTAATCCTGACATCAGATAGGCATAACACATTTTCCAAAAAAACGTTTTTGCAACTTCGGTTTAAAAAAACAGAGGAAACAGCCCGTTGTTACCTTGTCCAACTAAAAATCAGACAGCAGTATATGTTTATTTCGTACAACAAGTTTTCATAACAGTAGGATAAAAAGCTCTTATATAATTCCAAACTGAACAAAAACTTCAAAAGAATAGCAATTAATTAGGCTAGCTTGGTACCTAGCTAGAGCTTGACTTAAGCATGATATCCTGCATTGGTGGAAAGATCAGGTCAAGTTACAGAAACAGAAATTATCAGGCCATTATACTTATATATAAGGGGAAATTAAATAAGAAATAATTAATATGGAACATATTTGAAGATTTTCAATGCATGTTTACAATTGCATGAGAAGTGCTTGTTAGAATTTAAAACGCATCAGTAATAACAAATGTTGATGTTGAAAACGTTTCCTGATATATATATTTATGTCGCATAATTTCAGTTTCTGTAACGTAAGCCGCATTGGTGTATGCTCACCGACAGGGTTAAAAAAGTTAATTTTCTAACGTGCCTACAATATAGCTACAATCGTCCACAAAAATATGGCTCCCAACTCCCCCTCCATATTCAATGTTAAGAAGTGCCCTTTGTGGCTAAGCAACTTAAATGATTACACATGGCCACGTCAACCTCTATATAAACATTGATCATCAATGGGGACGGATATGTAACTATATGGCTATGTTGTTCTGCTAACTTTTGTAAACTTTTTGGTTCTTGGTTTTTGATATATAAAATTGCCTGAGACAACAAATTCTGTGGACGATTGTAGCTAGAACAAGCTATGTGATGTGACATTCCTATAAAATTATCTCACTCACGTAGTATATGTAAAGCTAGCTAGATATATAGCTAGAAAATCTGTCTAAAAGAATTTTTCTATGCTAGCGAGCTAGCTATTTTGCTGATTTTACGCCAGCAAAAATAGCTAATTTTATGCTAGCAACATTGGTAGTTTTTATCCCAGTTAAGTAGTTAATTTTATGCTAGCTTTGTAGCTAGTTTTATGCTAGGTATATGGCACTGTTTGCTCTTTTTTATGCTAGCTAGCTAACTCTTCTTAAAGTAGCTGGTTATACAGTAGCTAGCTATATGCCATCTTAGTTCTATTATCATTCCAACTAATTCGCCAGTCTTATGCTAGGTGGCTTTAGATGTGAGTGGGGCTAAGAAGAGGTTCATTACATGTATAAAATAGTGATAAACTAGCTAAACATGCCCTTACTTCGTTTTCTTGAACAAGCCCTTCCTTCCGTCAGTTGCGATATGGCTTAGATTACGAAAGTTTGAGTTTAAGGCGCTGTGTGTCCGAGAAACGGTCACATGATAATAGTAAAGGTGACCCATGTATCACGTGACTAAAAAGTGTAGGCTGATTTAGTCTCAACTGGAAACAGCCAATTTCCCGCTTAGCCATCTTTAAAAAACAACAAAAGCACTCCATCGCAGTATTTCAAGAAATTACCTTGTCTCGCTAAATTTAGCAATTATATAAGAGAATGACCGGATTAAAGTACTGGACAACCCAGTCCAAAAAAAGTGACATGAAAATTCAATGATTTTGATGTATAGTGGGGGCGAAAATCCTATACACCCTCCACCCTACTTATATTTGGCTAATTAATGAGGAAATGGGCTTCGCTCATTTCGCTACTCTCCGCAAAAAGGACGGATTAGCGATGGGAAGTCCGCCAGCTCAAAATATAGCTAATGGCTGGCTTAGCAAGTTTGACACACGTATAAAAAATGACGCAAAGCTATACTCCCGGTACATGGATGATATCCTGAGAGATATCAATACAGAACAAATTAATGACAAACTTATGGAAATAAACAACTTCCATCCCAACCTAAAGTTTACCGTGGAAAGAGAACAAAAAGGCAGTATTCCATTTCTGGACATGCAAATCATACACAGAGGCGAGAATTTAACATCAGCGTGGTATAGGAAAGCTAGTGACACAGGATTAACAATGAACTTCCATTCGCTAGCTCCTATAAAGTATAAACGTTCCGTAGTAACCGGATTGGTGTATAGGATTCTATACGCATGTAGTACCTGGGAGAACTTTCATCAAAGTCTCTTGAACGCAAAACCTCTCCTTGAGAATAACCAGTACCCTCCATCGTTTTACGAAGAAATTATCGAGAAGACCCTGGAAAAGATATACCGACCGAAACCACCTACGGTAGAAGAAAGTAACGACGATGAAGCAGAGAGAAGACTTGTTTTTCTTCAATATCGAGGGAAGGTGACGGTGAAATTTGAACGCTCGTTAAAACGCATCAATGCACCATGCAAAATTGTCTCTACAATTAAGAAAAAAACATCAGTTCTACCATCATTGAAAGCACCTGTGGCGAAGCCTATGCAGAGCGGTTTAGTGTACAAACAACCTATTCGCGCGAGAAAATAATATCAATATCATAATATTTGAATTCTGGGGTGGAAGTTTTGTTAAAATTGTGTTATGTAATATTACGTTAGTGGGTATGCTGCCTACCATGGGGTCAACTAAGAAAATCTCAGGGCATGGTCGGAATGTCTGCATATTATGAATTCTCATTCGCTTGTTTTAATGTAACTACGAGTTGCCGTTTCTTTTATATAAAGTTTCATTCTCTTATTTATTCAACAGATGATGATATACTTTATATATAGATGCCGATAGAATCGCCGAAGTTAAGCCAACAAATATTAAGTATGCAAAGAGATTAAAGGTGTTTTTGGTTACAGTGATATGTTTTCTTTAATAATTTATCTTTGTCTCTTATGCTGTATTGACGTAAAGGATATATGAAAGAATATTCGAAAACAATAGAGTAATTCAGGTTATTCCATGCAATATTTATATTTAAACACACACGGTAAAGAATAACCAACAAAGTTTGATTTATAGTTATAAAAGTTAAAGTTATATATTCATAAATTTTTTTGAATTATCAATCCACTTTCTCAAACAAACATACATAATATAACATGTAAATTGCTACAAGTTCCCAATTATATACATATATATGAATGTTAAAAAACGATTAAAAAACCAAAACCAAGGCGAAGTAATACACAATAGAACAAGCATTAAAAGGCCGTAGGAGAGTAGGAACAATACACAGTAAGTAATGTAAAAATGTAAAAACACAATTAGTCTAAAACTTTTCCTTTTTCAGTTCTTTTCTTCAGAATGCAATCATGTGGGCCGTTTAATCCTTTATGTTGTGTTACTAACGCACCAACCCAAAACTTTTCTTTTTACAATAAAAAAGAATCAACGTCACTCTTTGATAACATATTTGTGTATTCAATGCATCAACAATAACAAGTTTCAAATTTGATAATGAGTCGTCCGGACAGCCTTCAATGAATATATAGTAAAGATAAGTTATTATATATATATTTTAAGTAAAATAAAATAAAAACTATACACACACGTTTCTCAATTTATATTATTTTATTTAAAATACATATAATTTTGCTCTGCGTAAACGTATGGAGAACTTTTCTTCGAAGAATAGATAACACAAATATACACCGTATATATTTAGTAACTTTGGAATTTTAAGGGATGGGCTCTCATTCAGGGGGAGGCACTTGTGAACTCATTGCATACTATATGTATATTTATATTGGTACAAATAAAAATAGTTTAAAAAAGCTAATTTAGTAGGTAGATAGCATCGGATTGGATCAATAGCATATTGGGAGCAATCGCCCTACTAGCATGAGTTCGTGAGTTCAAGTCCCACTCGATCCTTATCTGTGCATCACGGAATCTAATGTACAGGTTTATACTTATCTCGCATGCACAGATGTTCCTTTAAATTAATTGTATTTTGGCTTGTTTAAATAATTTCAAAATGAGTGCCTCCTTCAACCACTATTTTATCAAATGATCACCTTTTTTTGAAGATTTTAAGGGTGGTGCTCATGTAATTTCTAATCAAAAGAGGGGCACTCAAACAGGGGTGTTCATTCAGTATTCCTAATCTGTTGACGAGAACATTTATTTACAGAAATGTCAGGTATGCGGTCTGGAAAATGCAGCAGCTAAAAAGGTAAGCCCATGCGGTAAAAAAATTGAAAAAAAGGAAGAACGTTAGAAAGTTACATTCCGAAGGGCAAAGTAAACAGCTACTTGCAAAAGCAAATTATTCATGGAAGAGTAAGTATATATATATATTATTAAAATAATTTAAAATATATATATACATTAAAATAATATTTTTTTTCAACAATAATTAACATTTGTGTTTGTTTAGTTACTTGGTCTCCATGAAAAAGAGGGCCATCATGCGATTGTTTTATATATAAAAAAAGGCGAAGCAGTCATTTAGGAATAATTTTGAAGGTATATATTGTGTTTTCACATTGTATTTTCTTGCCACAGCATAATAGTTGGACATAAACAAAGTACACATGAATGAGACTAAATTACTTCTAGAAATATGAACTATATTCAATTATCTATTCCAGCATATTAATCTACGACCTTAAAAAGAGCAGCACAAGAACCCTGTACAATTCCATCTGGTAAATAAGTCTATACAGTAATACATTTCAGTAAACCACTAAATTATTAGCACAAGTCAATAACTTGATATAAAATGCAAACCTACCTTCATTATTCTGTAGCTGCTGAACGAATTGATAATGTTTCTACTGATAACCCTACAATGCAGCACACTGGGGAGTCAAGGCAGGAAAGTAGTAAGTTTATACCTTAATTATTAATGAGCAGAGTCATGCTGGAACAATTGGCTCAGAACATTAAAGATCATAAATAATAAGAATTTGAGTCTTTTTGTGGAAGTTTAAGCGCACAGTATATTTCGCATCTCTTCTTTCACAAAACTTTGGGTGGTAGATTTTAGAGTGTTTTTTATAATTGCATTATCATTTTACAGAACTTTTTATATTAATTAGCTTCAGAAGCGAGCTTTGTCATTCATCCTTCTGAACTGAATTTAAAAACAACTGTGGAGAATAATAGTTAGTATATCTTATTATTTTTATAAACATTTCTGTGTCATGATAATTTTAGTGAACTGGGAAGATTTGCAGTGTGATTTGCAATGAGTGTGTTCCTTTAACCTGGCACAATGATCTCACGCGAAAAACTTACAAAAATAGATATTGCCATTTAATTACAAATTGATGGTTGTTTAGAGTTAATAATGTTTAATTCATTCGAACCTTTGTGATAGATATGAGACTATGCAAATACAAAAGTGTTAGTACTTACTTGGTTCTGTATAGTGTATATACTTTCTTTACTGTTTTTAGGTACTGAAGAAACTTCTATAAGCCATTGCAATATAAAGAATCGTTTCTCAATCGTACCTGGCCTTATTGGTAAGTTATTTAAGCTGTATCTTCTGGATGCACCATTACTGTATTTCCAATTTTGATGCAAATTATTTTTAGAAATCCCAAAGGAAGACTTACGACTAGGAGATGTTGTTGCCGTTTATGCATCACCGGAGTCTGGTGACCATTTTTGGCTTACCAGGCTTATTTCAGTTGGAAAAACAGTGGATGGAATATGGTTTAATAAAATAGAAAGTATTTACAAATCTGGTGATAAATGCAAACTTTATTGGAAAAATATTGTAATACCAAAGAAAGTATTTTCACGTTTATATATAATAAAACTGAAAGAACAAAGTGGAAATTTTGAACTAAGCAAAGAATGTAATGATTTTTTGCTTAGTTTATGCTCCTAATTTTTCATTGTTTAACTTTTTCTTTTAATATATATTCATAGTTACTGAATCTGATATGGGTTAAACTTTTCAACTGACCAACTAAAAATATATTGTTTACTTCCTTATTTGAGACTTATCATTCGAATAACACGTCTTTTTTAAGAAACAGGTTTTGCAAGGCAGGCTCAAAGTTTTTAAACATTTTGAGCCTTGTGTTTTTATGCTACATGTATGTTAATCTTCTCTTATACTGTATATATATTTAACTGGGTTACATATAAGTTTTCATGACATTTTTTTGTTTGCAATTTTGTTTATTTAATACAGCAAATAATAATTTAAACATGGAAGACAACATTAACAGAAAAAGAAAACATGGTGGTACTTGTAAGAGACGCAAAGGAAGTCAAGGAAAAAATTGGACTAAAAATGTAAGACCGTTTTGTACATAATAATTCCAACACGCAATGTTTGCAAAATTTTTAAAATGTATGTTTATTGTTAAGACTGGCTACATTGATTCTTATAAACAGCGACACCGCAGAAATATGGATTATGTGAAGCAGTTGGAAAAAAAAGTATACACTATTAACACTATTAACATTTTTGAAGTATTTTACTTCGAGTGTTTTTATTTTTTTTAATTTTGGTTGTTTTGATTGAATTTGCTTGTAGATAGCTACAAGCAAATTCAATCAATGGTTTGAGCTCTGTCGAACACAAGTGGCGTTATTGTATTTTTACAACGGAAAGTTATTTCATTTTGGTGAGGAAATTGTGTGTTATTATACTGAGAATTGGCGGTACATTTTTTCCCTTACTGTGTCAAAAGAACACTAGTTTTGCTGAATCTCGTCATTTCATTTTTTTTCAGGGAATGATCCGCATATGCAGGCATTCTGTGAAGATCCTGCAGTTAAAGAAAAATTTATGAAGTACTGTGGCCGTCATAATCCAACGTCTGATAATATTGACAAAGGTAATATGAATCAAATCTCCTTTCGCTCTCCAAAAAGGAAATGACCTTTTAAGTGTCAGTTAAAAAGTTCAGAATTTGTTTTCACAGTGTTCCTTTTCGAAAAGAGATTTTTGCTTAATCGCTCAGTGCCGAATCCATTTTTTTTCTTTGTAGATGTAGATGTGTATGTTGATTTGGTTCGTTGGGAAGAGAAGACTATACACGTTAAGCACAAATTAATACGTGACTTGGTTAAAGGATATAGTAATGTCATATTTTAACATTGATTGTTCGAAATTACAAACCACCGTATTTCAAATTTCATTTTGTTATTTTTTGGGTCAAATTTCTTTTCATTTAGATCGCGAAAAATTAGGTGATTGGTCAAAAAATAAGCCCGAGTGGTGGCCAGATACAGTACCTTTTAGGAATCCAAGTGGGACCCCCAAGTAAGACCAGACCTTCGTAATTTTAGGTTAATAGACTAATTCGAGATAAAAAATATTTATTATATATTCTCTCTAACTTTGTTGTGAACACAGTTTTAAGCATATTGTTTCTCTTTTTTCTTGATTTTTTGTTATATAAAACATTACAGGATTATTCGGATGCTCATTGTCAACGATTGCTGGATGACATAAAGAATCTTAATTATGCCCAAATTTACAATGACTTGTCATCAGAATTCCACATTAAACGGCCTGAGAAAAATGATGTTTGTTTATGGTATGTATTTTTTACCACTAAAGGTTTCTCGTTATCGGTATTACTTGTTACTGATGAGCGTTAAACGTTTTCTTTGTTAGGGTAAAAAAGGGTGTACCGGAAGGTATGGTCGCAATCAATCTCACACGTGATGCCACGAGCTTTTATCGTTCTCTTCCTCTATTGTTCTATGGTCACGAACGACGATGGAAGTATACGGAAGTTGTATGGAAAACGCCAACAAACATTTAGAAGGCGATGATAACGAGGAAGATCCTTTTATTTTGTAGCTTTATTATGTAATGATGTTAGTATGATAAAAAAAAGGGTTAACTGAACTGTTAAAGACGAAAATTTGTTAATTTCATTTTTTCAATCCGCACTATAATTAAAGGGAATTTTGACCATTACCGCACTAAATTAAAGGAGAATCGAAAATTCCTTAAAACTCATCCGCATTAATAAATAGAGGGGAAAAAATTGTTCAATTTTCGAAAAATAGGCCATCCGCACTAATTAGAGGGCGAACTAAATTAGAGGTTTTACGGTAGACGGAAATATTTAGTACAAAAAGTCTAAACTAAGCATTCTTATTAAAAATTTACTCTGGGCTATTCCAGTTTAGAAAATCGTGCCTGCCTAATAAGAAAAAAGTCTAAAAAATGAGACAAATATGCAGAGTACCAATTAGTATTAGTAGAACTGCCACCAAGCTTAGTCTTTAGCTGATAATACAACGAACCTAATTAATTAACCTCTTCAACATTACAAACCGAGTCTCTTTTTTTACGCGGCAGGGTCGTTGTTCACGCGAGTTTTTGGCCCAATGAATGGACACGTTGAGCACCAGACAAATTTCCTGTCTGAACCAAAAAGGATAAATTTGGAAAAATGGGGAGACTTTACGAATTGTACATCAAAGCATGCGGTGCAAAACGTTCAAAGTTTGTCAGTATACGTGGAATTCTGTTGTTGTATGTGGTGTTGCAGTTATCCAAAATCAGAAGGTAATTTTTAATTTCTTTTTTGTCTTTTTGTACTGATGACTAGCTAAGTATATCGTTGGATTTTTATGTTGGAAAATTGTAAAATTTTAGGAAAGGAAACTGAAAATCAGCAAAAAAAAGCTTTTGAAGGCTGGGTGAAAAGCAATGTTAAAGTAAACAGTGCCATTTCGGACAAAGTTGCATACGATAACATTGTTTCGCATCTAATTGCCGTGAACGACAGCAACAAAGTAGATCTGAATAGAGCGATTTGACGAAGGATCGCAAATAACAAATATGAATTGCTGAACTATCCTTCTCTTGGCTTGACCAACATTCTTTGTGTACCCTTGAAAAAGGTACCATTATATTTTACACATGAAATTAGTGATCCTCTTTGTTTTCAGTTGTTTTTTGTTATTATTATTATCAAGGTCTCTGAGTTTTCAAATTATTATTATTATTATTTTTTTTTTTTTTGGGGGGGGGGGGAATAACCAAAATAAGCACTTAGCAAAAGTTTCTTAAAATTTAAGAGCTGTACGCAGTTTCTTATATGTGTGTTTCTTATAAACTTAGTTTACAACAAAATGTCTGGTATAAGAATTTAGCCATCTTTGGAAATTTACATGAGAATAGGTATAAGTTATACGTATTCCGTTTTTTTACGTGGCTATAAATCGTGTGTCTGTCGTTTAGAATGTTGTAGATGATGATTCTCCATTAGGAAGATTCAGAAGAGTAGCTACCAGCGATGAACTCTATCAATTATAAATTATAATTATATTCAGGAACTCATTCATTCAGAGATTCTAAAAACATATCCAAAGGTGATTAAAATTATTTATTGACTGTGTGTCGCTAAAAGAAATAGAGAAACAAGCAGATTAATAGTATGGAAAATAATATACAAATTATTTGCTATAGCATAGACTGTAGTCAAGCTTGTCTGCAACATTTTCATTTCAAATTGTCTGATAAAAAGATGTAACAAGGCTACCTTGTTGGCCTTTTCTGAGAATGTTCCACAGTGTCTTTTTACTTTGCAATTTTATTTTCAGGACAAGGTGGCCTTATTGCAATTGTAACAGAACGCATGGACTGAAGAAGTTTAACCAAACACCTTTAATTGTTCCTGTTAATGTTCAGGTTACAAATTTGACAGAAAGATAGACATGGACTCCATACCTAAAACGGTAAAGATAGAGAACGCATGCATGAAGTATTTTTTTACATTTTTATTAATTGATTTTTCCTACTTAAATTATAACAGAACTCTTGGTTTACTAAACCTGGATTTGTTAAGAAGGGAAAATTTTAATGACTTGATTATCTTGTACTTGGGTATTCTTTGTAATGTTGTTGCATCGTTATTTTAATCCTTTTGTATTCACCATGTTGAATAACATGTGCCGTGTAACAGTTATAAAAATAACATATGTGCCTATTTCCTTTAGCCTTCAATTAGTTGGTGTATCATTGTGGAATGTCTCGCACTACACGGCGAAAATAAAATTAAACGGGGAATAGTTTCTATATGACGGTGTTAAAAGTCCTTCCCTTGTAGAGCAAAGTTTTGAAGAGCTCGATCCTGTGTACAGACCAACTTATTGTCTAGCCTGGAATTACCTACCTGCGTGTGTCAAAAATGTGACAGATCTAAAAGAATTCAAATCTGTTATCAGGCACGTTGAAATATACTGCCAATGTAAACTCTGTGCTGCTTGATGATTTATTTTAGTATTTTATTTGTATTTTTATCACTTAGTATTTACATGTTTTAATTTGATAGTTGGTGTAAATTAGTACCTTGTAACTATACTGGATCCAACTTTAAATAAATAAATAAATAAATAAATAAATAAATAAAATAAATAAATAAATAAAATTGGTGAATTTAGACAGAAATTTGTTGACAAATTGAGTCAGCTCATAGAAAAGAAGAAGAAACATCCACAATGGCTATGTGGTGCTTGCAGCAACACCATCAAAACGAAAGCAGGATAATCTGCGATAGATGAAAAAGGTTTACAATACAGGAAGCTGCACTGAAGTATCTTGTCTACAGGGACGGGGGATGTAAATAAAACTGGGATTAGGCTCCCAGAAGAAGGTGCTGAATACATGTTCTTGCTTTATACAAGCATGAGTACTGTCCAACATAGACCCACAACTATTCCTTGAGAAAATGTTTATCGCGAAAATAATCTTTCTATCACAAACAATACGACAACACACGACTGAACTAACAAAATAAACAGGACTGGTTACAGATAGAACACAAATAGAAAAAAATGTATATGTTAAATATATAAAAATATGTAAAAGAATTAAATAAAGCCCTCCTGTGCGCCAGAACTTGTGACTCTGGCTGTAGCTTTCCACATGTGTTACAGGGCCCCAACACTCAGCCTTACACAGGAGGTTGCCATGACAGGACAAGCCTGTAGATATTTTGAATAAGGACAGCAGGGTTGTCAAGCCTGAAGACCAAGTTAGTAAACTTGGGAACCTTACTGAACTGGGGTAAAAAGTGGGGTCGTTACACCCAAAGACAAGCTGAAAGCAAACCCCCTTGCTAAGCTTCTTATAAGTTACCAGAGAAGAGTGAGCTGAACTCTTTACCCTCTGGGTATTGACGGTTAACTGGTTCGAATGAACCTGCTGGGGTAATACAAAACCGCTCGGATTTACATTTTCCTCCCCCATGACTCTGGAAGTACAGGTTTTATAAACGTAATAATAAATTGTAAAAAAAGAAAAAAAAAGTAAAAAAAGAAAGAAAAAGCGGATCAACAGCGAACGTAACAAAGAATATAACATGAATTGTTGTTGAGAATAGGTGGAGAGCATTTGCAAACTGCTCTATCGTTGCAGTGGTACCAAGAATTTGTGGCACGATCCTTAACATAAGCCCAATAATGACCTGCGGTCAACGTACCGGAGTGATTAATTGTTGCTAGCAATGAGTAGCTCTGATTAAACATTGTATCCGTATCACTGACGAGAGGTAGTTGTAGGAGAGACTCACGTAAAGAAACACATTCAACAACTTTGTTGTCTTTCACCAGATGTTCACCATGTTTTAAAAACCTTTTAAGATGCAGGAATAAGATTTCACTACTCCTGCTGATTTGCGTTTTTCTAGTACTCTCTCTATGTGCAAAGCATTGCGGACAAAACCACTTGTTTCCATCGGTTAGAATTTCTGGTTCTAAAAATTTGCTGACACAAGATTGGATTTTAGATGTCATTGGCAGTGTTAAAATGTCCTGCATTTCGACATTTACCGAGGTGCACAGGCAGGTGTTACAGCTTACGGACATTGAGATTTCAGTTGAGATTTTATCTGCAGCAATTGGGGAAAATCCCTTAAGTGCGTCCAAAACCACAAACAAAATCTCTGCTACGTCTTGCTGAGTATTAAATTGGAAGTCCACTTTCCCATCAGAGTGCATTTGACGTTCAAGGGCCCAGAGAAAATTCGAAGGGTCAACAGGTGACCATGATCGCTTCAGCTTCGCCATGTTAAGCGAAATAGACCTCGCAATAAGTGACAAATGAAACGATTCTGATCCACTCTGGCACCAGAGTGATGGAATGGAGCTTAATACTTGTAAAATGGCGTTGGCGTAACAAGTGTTGCCTTTGTTTAAAAATCCGATGTTTTTATAGACACTAATTGGTTGAGTGTCATTTTTATTTTGGCTAACCTTTTTAGATGGTCCCTTTTGGCGAGATAAAACACCCTTGGTCTCCACATTAGGCAAAGCCTGCTTGGCTTTGGGTAATTGCATTAAGGAGTCAGTTGACCACACATTGGACTCACGTGCCAGGCAGATACAAAAAGAAGACCTCATGCTGATTTTACCGAGATCATTTGCAGTGGAATAAGCAAGTTTGTTGGTGAAACCCATTCTTTTTAAACAGGCAGTGGTGGTTCTTGCACAATATCCTCTTGCTCCTACTTCCACTGCGAAGAAATCAACTTGCCAGCCATTAACCATAATCGCATTCACTAAACAGGGATATTTGGCAACTTTGGTGGAGTGCCAAGCATTCATGTTTTCCTCACATGGGCAAGTGAGTTCCACGATAATAACGCGCTTAAGGTCATTTGAATATAACACAAGGTCCGGTTTAAGCTCAGAAATGGCAATATGGCTAGGAAACACATAGTTCGAGTGTGTGTCAGCAACGATCTTCCAATCTTTGGCCAGGTGCAGTATAGATTTTGTATGTGCCTTTGACCCGGCTCTCAGAAAGGTTATTTTGTGGCATTTTTTGAGAGGTTCAGAAGGAAGCTCAAGAATGAACTTTTTCAAAGTTTCTACCAAATGAGTAAGGACAGAATCGTGTCTAAAGGTATATCTTCCCTGGGAAAGAGCAGTTTTACAAGCACCAAGAATGTGAGCAGAAGTGCAAATTTCTTTGTGACATAGGAGACAAGATGCTTCTGTATTTATTTTCCACCTCCTCAGATTACTTGGTGAGGGCAAAACATCGTAAGTGGATTGCAGGCAGAAAGATAAGAGATTAGGAGGAGTTGCTAGGATGTTCTTCCATGAAAGATCAAACTTTACGTAGTTCTCCCATCTTGTCCATTGGCCCTGCACCTGAAGTTGCAGTGCCTTAGATAGATAGCTTTCCTCGTTAATCTCAACCGATGTTTTTGCGATTAACTTTCTGTACTTGTGAGTGGTTTTTGGTGGTATTACTTCCACTTTAAATTGCCAAGACCGGTTCGTCCATGCTGTACAGGACCCCGTATGGTCTTGTACTTTAATTCACCCACAGCTATGTCAACTGCATCGCACACCTTCCAAGAACCCGCCTTCAAAGATGGATTGAGTGTTGGCAGAATTGGATCTTTGGAGTGACGCAAAAGTAGGTGACCGCTAATCTTTGCGGATTTCAAAATAGAAGTGAGGCTCTTAATGCGAAGAGGGCAAGGAGAGGAGTCAGCATATAGGGAGATGTTTGTGATGGAACGGTTCAAGTTCAGCCATTTTCGTATGAACACTGAAACCTTTTGCTCTAGGCGCCCGGCAACAGACATCGAAACCTCGTATATTAAAAGTGGCCACTGAATTCGCGGGATCAAAAGATGTTGCAAGATCCAAAGTTTTTGTGCTCCAGTGTATAAGGACGTATTAATGACACCCAGCCCATCTATCAGCTTTTCCTCCAATCCGTCGATGGACTTCCTGTCTGAGATAGAACAATCAATAATCCGGCCTAAAAATCGCACTGGCGAGGCATGAATAGATGGTATATACTGTGAGAAGTCAATGTCGTTTTCAGGGCTACTTACACTAAAAGGGGTGCTATTGATAGATCTTCCCTTGATGATTACAAAACTACGGGATTTTTCGGCGCGAAATGTCATATTGGCCCAACTTAGAGCTGTGGTGCACCTGTTAAGGAGTACTTGTGCTCCAGCAACGGAAGAAGACATGATGTTTATGTCGTCCATGAAAGCCCTTATCAAAGGTAAGAATACATTGTTAGACGTCATGTAGCATGACACAGATGTTGCCAGCGTATACTCCAAAATAACATTTATGCCTGATAAAAACAAGATGATAGACAGGGTGCAGCCAGCGAAGATGCCCCTGAAGTGCTGGTGCCATTTGCTTGGAGCAGATTTGGAGAATGACTTGCTGTACAGCCCAGAATAGTAATCCTTTACAATGGCAATCCAACTAGGAGATATACAATACCTTTTTAATCTAGGACCATTTTACATGCTCAAAATTGGAGAATAAGCCTCGCGGAAATTGGTTTTGTTCCATGTGCATTGAAAGTTACAACAGGAAGCTGATTTATTTCAATATAAATTTTACGCTCCTTGTCTAAAATATCTGTACTGACGAGTTCCAACTGTTCTATTTTAAAGTTTTGATGTAATGTTAAGTAGGAAAAACAATACTAAAAACTTTCTACCGTAACATACTTATCTTATGTTCCAGACAGCCTACAGATGAAACAGAGAGTGACTGAGAACTGCAAAATCAATGGGATTACACAGCGGCTATTTAAATAAATTGATGAAAGAGGCAGCAAATCCAGCTTTTAACCCATTCTTAAATCAGAAGTCTGGTGGTGCATATCGGGTTGCCAGCAACATAGCTGAGTTGAAAAAAAACTTTCCGGAGTTCGCAGCACAATTGCAAAAGGTTATGGAAAATGAATTTCCCGCTAATTAAAGAGAAAATTTCCTGATGATATATCATACGGGAAAGAAAGTATCGATATGGTGCAATACGTTACTGTAAAGTTAATTCATTTTATTTGATTCCGATTAAGCCAAAACGTTGCTTTACTGCCAAAACATTTTACGGAAAGAAAATTTAACTTCGTAAAATTATAATATATATTCCTGTTGTTTTAGCATATGATGTAGTTTTTTATGGCTTCCATTATATTCATTCTAAGCTTTAGAACTTCGTTTTGTATGTTTCTATATGCAATAAAACTAACCATACAATCAATGACTTTTTATTATGCAACTTTAAAATTTTGTACGTTTATACAAGCCATTGTATACCTTAACTCATTAACAATACATCGAATTCTGTTCCTACCAAACATGTCACACTTCGCATACTCAGTATGTCACACTCCGTATACTAAGCCTGTCACACTCCGTATAGCATACTTCGTATATTAAGCATGTCACACTCCGTATACTAAGCATGTCATACTCCGCATACTAAGCATGTCACACTACTCCGTATACTTAGCATGCCACACTCCGTATACTAAGCATGTCACACTCCGTATACTAAGCATGTCACACTCCGTATAACAAATTCTGCATACTCTCGGTATCTCACTATCTGTATGCAATAATCCGTTTGCTGCAATCAAACTAATGTTCCCACACTCCGTATAGCTACAATATACTTCGTATGTTTACGATGGATAAAAGAGTAGGAAAATGATGTGCTGGTCTTTTTAACTTGTTCTTTATGGTGATTATTTTTTATTTTTTTCGGAAATAGTTTTAAACAGGCATATATTGCAATATTTCACTTTAAGATCATTTGTTGGCAGACTCCATATAGCTAAACCAAACTCCGTATAGCAGCTATACGGAGTATTACTCCGTATAGAAACCACACTCCGTACGTCACATATACATTACTGGACAGACTCGTCAACCTTTAAATATTTTACCGTACCTGCAACATGGAACTACATCGTGCAACTTTATTAGGAGAACTGCAAAACAAAAAGTGGATCATCCAAGACGCACATGATTTTTACGAGTGTGCAAAAACAATTGAAGAAGCTAGCTCAATAAGTTTACTTTCCTGTCATCACAAGAGTACGAAAACTCTGCTTGCTTCCTTAATTAAGCTTTTGCAGAAATTGAAACTGTCACTGGAACAATGATGCATGCTGTTTTTCATATGAAGTGGATCGCATTTGCGTTAGAGAAATGTCACGTGTTTCACGCTAGTTCTAGCGGTACGCGGATAGCGAATTTAATTATGCGCATGCGCGAAAAATCGTTTTTTAAATCTAATGCCTCTGAGGCGAAAGCCTGATTCTTGGTCAGATTGCCTATCCCAAAATTGATGCATTTTACGGCGATTTAAGCAACAAACTGGAAATGTACTATTTTAATTGAAAGAAGTGAGGTCAGGTTACGTAACTAAGCGAAAAAAACATCTAACTTGCTTTTGTTTTGTCAAATCACCTAGCTACATTATTAAATTATCTCGACAACCAAAGTTTTTTTAACAAATTTTTTTACCAAAGAGGTTTTTACAGCATTTAGTCCAGGGCTTAAGCTCTTTAAAAAACTATGTTTAAAATGCATTTCACTTTTTTCCTAAAAATTTAAGGACCTGAAACAGACCTTACTTTATGAAAAAAATATGGCCGCCACAAACCATGAAAACATGTTGGCAAAACTTTGTAGAGTTTGTGGAGAATTTTTAACCAAAAGTAAAGGTATTGCAATACAGAAAGTGACACTGGAAAAAGAATTAGAATTACTTTTTGCTCATATACAAGAGGATGTGGACAACATTCATCCCAAATATGTTTGCTTTCGGTGTTACAACACACTTAAAAATATTGAAAATAGAAAGACAACAACACAGTTGAAACCTAAAAATTGGTCTCCCCATAAAAAAGGCGGCAGGCCTTCAAAAAAGAAGAAAACAGGACGGCCAAGTACTTTTAAGCTGTTATGGTCAAGAAAAGCCTTAGAGGAAATTAGTGACAAAAATTTAAATGACATTATTCCACCCGTTGTCAGTCACCATGGCTTAGAAAAAAAACACATTAGAGGTTTTGTTAGTGCATGTATGTGGAAATCTTCTGAGGCAACCTTTAATGGTTATCACATGTGAACATGCATTTTGTAAAGAATGCATCCTAATATATCTAGAAGGAACTTTGCAAGGTGGAAGTGAACGCCCTAAGTGCAAACGTGATGACATCATCACTCTTGTCAATAAATCAAATTTAAAACCAAGTTTGCGCCTAAACCGCATTGGAAAACAATTTACAAGTTGACTGTGATAATAAATGTGGAGAGAAATTTACATTGGATAAATTACATGAGCTCAAATTACACAATATATCGTGCAACACATCCACAAGTTCAAATACAAGTGCAAATTATTCAATAAGAGATGTATTTTTATTGGACGAGTCATCTCCTGTTCCAAGAGAAATAGAGGATGCCACCTTACATGTTCTAAAACATAAAATGAAACGATCAACTGATATAAATAACAGCATAGAATTTAAAAGTGGAGGACATAGGGTATGTATCTTAAATCTCAGTTAAAGTAAAATGCATATATTTACAAAAATGACTTATTTACATATCCATTATTTTACATTCACATATATCCTTGATATTTTAAAAATAAAATAAAATTAAACTCATGATTTCAAAACAAATTTATTTTAGCCCTACATGTTTACCTCAACACCGAAACCGGTTAAAAATAGTAACGAAGTCTGCAAGCGGACCATAGAAAAAAGAAACAAGTTTTTAAAGAACCAATTACTTTTTCTTCTGGTGGAAATGAAAGTGGTTCAGCGTACAAACTGGAAAATTAGTCAAGAGTCTGAAGGAAAATGAGAGAGTAGAAATACTCAAGAGAGCCAACATAACAATAAAGAGTATAACTCCAGAAGAATTTGTAGCAATGAAGGCAGACTTGAGTATTCCCTGGTCAAAATTAAAAACAATGTCAAGTATGGCTGAAAGTATGGCTAAAAATTAAGCACTATATACATAAATAATTATATATATATATGACAATTCACAAAAAAAGCCAGAATAGATATGTTTTTAAATAAGAGTTTTAAAATCATGAGACTCAAATGAAAAAGTATGATTCTTATTAAAAAGGTGTATCTACCTAGTTATAGATTACTGTTTATATTTTTATCATAATAGCATTTATGCAAAATTAATACCTTAAGGAAAGAAAGTGTGTCAGCAGTGTTGGTGAATTAGTGCTCATCAAATTTATTTTATTCCGCATCTGCCAAATTAAATTCTTACCATAAAAGAAAACTGCAAACTTTATTTTCCTAAGGTATATAGTATGCACATTTAAAAAAAGATAATATTCCGCATATAGATGGTTATCAACCTTCAACATACCCATACCATCACAGATAAAACAAGAAAAGTGGCCACGGAATGGACTGGTGATCAATTGCGCTCAGAACTAGCTCCATTCTCATTCGAAGTTAAAGGGTACAAAGGCAAATTTGAAATAAGATGTGCAGCATGGGTCTATGTTGAAAGCCTGGATTCCCAAGTCAAAACAATGTTTCACTGTCTAAAACAGTAGGTTTTTGTGTTTACTAACTAGGAGAAAGATACATATAGTTCAAAAAACTTAAAAATAAAAAAAAACTTGAAATTTAAGACAGATGCAATTCTACTTCTATTTAGGAATGGACTAGTAACACATTACCCCTTCATGAATAATGAAATACATGTAAAATAGGTTGTTCGTTCAAACTTTCATTTCAAGTTTGTAACACAAAGAATCCAAACAACAAGGTAAAAGAAAGTCTCAGATAATTTTACTACCTTTTAGAAAAAAAAACATTATGTTCCTATGTTTTTATAGTCAAACACTGTGGTCTTCAGTATCTTTGAGGCCAAGGATAAAAGATCAAATGTGAAAATTGGGACAAGTCGATTTACAGAGCAAATTGATAGACTACAGTCCAGCAAATTTGGTTTGGTATTTATCTCATTTTTGTTAGAGTTAGCACTTCTATGTTTAAAATTTATACCTATATTCTACATTTAGAGGCCAGAGAGTAAGAGTATTTCTTTCGGGTGATTACGAATTTTTAAGCAGTGCATATGGCATAACCGGAGCTAACGGTATGTAAAATAGTACAAAATATAAAAAAAGTAAAAAATATAAAATGTATTAGTCAAAAAAAAATCCTACTTTATTTTATTTTTATTCAAAATATTCAGGGAGACACCCATGTTTGTATTGCATAGCGACAAAAGAAGAAATACAGAAACCTGTGGATATTCGTGGAAATTTCATGTAAGAACCCTGGAAACTTTGAGGGGGAATTTAGAGACTGGTGACAATTTGAAGAATGCAAAATTCAACTACAATGTAATTGATGACCCATTTTTTAACATTCCAATTGACCAGGTAAGTAAAATTCATGCTACACTGTATGTATATTTTTTATCACTGTTGCTTCCATAACTTTTGTTTTAAAATACATTTTAGTCATAAATTGGTGATATTAAAGTAATATTTAATAAGTCAAGTTTTATTACTCAATTTTAGGCATCTTTACCTGGACTACACATTTCCTTGGGATGTTTTTTGAAATTTTTCACCAATGTTCGAAGATAAATGCCACAGCGTGGACATCGTTTTATCAACCAAGATGGCAAACAATAATCAGAAAACTCAAAAAGAGGAATTTGACAAGTTTATTGCTTTGACATCAGAAATTGACTTGTTAGAAAAAAATATTGAAGACTGCGATGTAAAGATACAATTGATTAATGACACCATCATTGCAGCTGTAATGCGAGACCCAAACAATGAGGATAAAATTAATAACTTTGAAGCAAGAAAGATTGAAAAGGTATGAATATTAAATTTAAAGACAAAATTTTTCAAAACAAATGCCAAAAAATTCTCAATTTAATTCAATATTTAGACCAACCGTATTGAGGAGTTAAGGGAAGCGAACAATTTTTAAAAAAACTGACGGTCCTTGTGTGCAAGCAGTTGATGCTATCCTCAATAAGCTCAATATTAAACGTCAAGCTTACTATGGTGGTAGCCTTATTGGAAATCATGTAAATAAAATGCTTGAGGTGAAAAAAATAATATTCTGTATTGTACATTTTTTAATAAGCAACTAACCATTAACGAACTAGGGCTTGAATAGTAAATTATAGCAATTTTCAGTGTTACAATAGCAAAAAATAATTGATAATAATTGCTTATTATTAAAAAGTGAATTAGCAGAAAATATAATCAACAACATTTGATATTTAGCCTAACAACTTTATCCAAATGTGCAATATACTTCCCATCACCGTCACTAAACTTGGATACAATGGTTCAGACATACATGCAGATGCTATTTTATATGCTGAAAACTTTAACAGCTGTTTTTACATTATTCGAAATGTCACAAAATATTAAATACACGTGAAGTTATGAACCAAGACCAAATTGGAAACTTTGGTAGGTATATTATATAATCACTAATAATTGGTCACATTTTTGCACTAATTACACACATACAGCCATAACATGTAAACATTTGTTTCTGGAACTAAATGTAAAAGAACTGATGGCGTTTCTTCGAGAAAATTTCCCCTTCAATCGATCACTCCAAAGTTTACATCTACTTGAGGATCATGCCGTAAACTTTGTTTCTTCTTGGGTACAGGTTTAGGGTTCTATGGAGAACAAGGTGCAGAAAGCATCCATGCAGAATTTAATGGCATTGCACGGCTATACCATGCAGTAAAACCAGACACAAATCGTATCCTTGTAATGACAAAGGAGCATTATTTGCGATGTAACCCCGTAGGACAAGGGATGGTTCCTGAAATAAAAAAAAACTTTCTACTAGCTAGCTTTAGCTGATGTTTATGTAGAGTATAGCTACACAATGTATGATGTAAATATTTTTATTGGATGTTCATTGAATAGCTAGGCTGACTCCGTGTCGAAGGTGTCTTTTTCCTCCGACTTTGTGATAATAAAACATAACATAAAAAAGTGAAATGGTTTTTAATTTACTAAACTTACCATCAGGATGGTGTTTATAAGCTAAATCTAAGAGTCTTTCCACAGAAAACTTTAGTTAAAAGATATTACAATTTTACTACGCCCACTACCAATTTTAATGTTTCGGAAGGGGACGAAAGTCCCGACGTCAAATACTGGAGTAAACAATAAACTTTTTATAACTTACTTGTTCCTCCAGCTATATCGCTCCTTCCTCTCCAGAAAAATGCTCAATGTAGAAAACCGCGTGTACTATAAACTATTTAAAAACTTAAAATCAACGAAGCGTTGCAATCTATTGTCTTTCCCTTGCTCGGCGTAGCTATGGTTACCATTTTTAAAAAATTTAAGTTGACACGAGCGTGATTCAGCGCATGCACACAAATAAATTCGTCCCGTAAATATGCGTGGTTTGTTGGCGGCTGCTTTACTAACAAATTTCTCCCCAAAACTGCTTGTTAAGGTTGGCGCATTGCTAACCTTAAAGCATCACCAAATGTCCCAGTTGAAAGTCAAGAAATACTCTTATAATTAATGATCTTATGATTAATAAACATGTTGCAGCTGTCTACGACCGTAATGTGTTCGTTGGTAAGGTTATTGACATGGATGATTCAGTTGCATATATTAAATGTATCAACACATTGGCGGAATTACACATACAACCGTATTTCGTGTTCCAAATCGTAAAGATGAAGTTTGGATAGCTCACGAGGATGGTCTTTGCATTCTACCTGAACCAAATGATACCAAACGTGGGAAAATGTTTGAAAAATGCTGTAGTTGAAGTTAACAAGCAGCGATCTTCTCAATGGAAAGAAAAACATTAACCTCTAATAGCTTTTGTATGACTGTTTACTTCATGCACTTCTGTCTGTTAGCATTTAAATATTTTGTATATTCTGTTTTTCCTTCGTCTCTTGAGTAACAAGTATATCTTACACTTAACTTGAAATCTATGGCTAATAGAACGTAACATTCGTTACGAAATATCATTTTGGACTGACAATTAATCTCGAAACTTGTCTCAAGCTTATTTCCTCTTAAAATATGTTATCCAGGGGCGGATTTAGACTTCCGCCATTTCGGCACTCGCCTTAGTAGAATTTGCCAATGCGAAAATCCTGTTGTATCTAAAACTAGTAATTGGTCTAAAAGCAACCCCTATTTTATTATAAGCGTTTAATAAGGTTCCTTTGCGCCCAGGATCCGAGTTATTAATTTTATCTCCACTCAGGAGTGTTCGCTGAGGCTTGACTATCCTTCGATGTCCTTTGCCGAAATCCTATGGTTTTCACGGTAGTCAAACTATATATTGCCGCATTCGGCTGATTTTTTTGCTCTCGACATCTTTGTTATCTGCCGTAAATCAAGTCGACTTCGGCGGTCGCCGAAGTGTGGACTTGGACCCTCTTAAAACAAAAAGATTTTGTGACGTCAAGCAAAATCCAGCCGAAGTTCATCGAAATTTACGGTAACAGAAAGATTGATATTAGGGGATGGATGCATGGGAAAAATTTACTCATCCTATTGTTATTGCTTCGCGGTAGCCCGTTTGTTTGACAGTTTCAGCCAACTTCGGCGAGCTGCAATTCTGAAATTTCCTCCCAATTCAACATGTCTACTGAAAGTAGGCTGAGGAATCGTTTTTGTACCGACTTGCAATAAGTAAATGGAAGCTTCGAATATATGATTGCGGAATAAAGATTGAGCAATGTTGCTAAGAAGAAACATTACTGGAAACATTTCATTTTCTGTGTCCGCCTCTGATTGCAGAAGAAAAGCAGTCGCCTGGACAAAAATCATAGCATCAACTCAAATGACTACGCTTTTAGGTACATCTGTTTAGTGTTAATTCTATTGATCTTAGAGTAGGATACAAAAATTGCTTTGTATTGCTGGCTTAGCAAATGTGAACATCAAAACTGTTTAGAGTTTCACTTTCAACAAATTCGACAGAGCTTTGTGTCAATTCGACAGAGCTTTGTGTTGTCTTGGGGTTCTTTTTATTTAAGTAACAAAACATTTTATAACAACACAATAAATGGAATAGCTAGCCAGCTGGTAACTATTTATAGCTTGGTAAAGGTGTAATGTATACCAGTTTGTTTACGTTCGTCGCAACTTTTTACGTTTACTTTTGTAGATACAAAAGCTTCTGGCAATAGACACTTTCCAAACAATATTTCAGCATGCCATGAGGGCCTATGAAGAGAACACTAGTTTTGGGAGGAAGGCTTTGACAAGACTTAATGATGTTTTAGTTTAACATCTAGCGTCATATCGAAATAATTCCTGGAAATGGTGCTAATTACATACAATTCAAATAAGAAAAAGCCATGGTTTTATTTGGTGAGTCACATTTTCACTAAACAAGTTGTCATGCTGATAGGTGTGGAAAATGTTTATGGTTCTACCAGCATGGCGAAAATGACTTAGCATATATACTATTGCAGTCCTAGCCAGATGGACACAAAAATGTGTAATAATGTAGTTAACGATATCTGTTCCTGAATGATTTTTTTTTGTTAAAAATTTCAAGCATTTACAATTTTGGTAATTCTCAGCTGATTGATGTGCTTGTTGATACTAACCGTCAAAAGAAAATATGATGATGAGGTGACAAAACAGCTAGCTGTGATGTTATTTCTTGTCTAATGACAGCTGGTTCTACTATAGTTAGGTTGCAACCAAAAAGCAAAATCCCCCTTTTTGCAAGGATTTCCTAAAAACATTGACCGTAAAGAGGCAGAAAAATACAACAGCGACAGAACACAACACAAAACAACAAATGTTAAAGCAATTCACGATGAATTTAATAGGTACAAATGAGATAAACTTATCATAACGTGAATATCCTTTAACGGAACGTGCTTAAGTTAAAGCAAACAACTATCTGTGCACCAGGACTTGTGACCCTGGCTGTAGTAACATGTGTTACGGAGCTCCAACACTCAGCCTTACACAGATACTTGTTGCTGTGGGACCTGCCTAATGACAGTACCAAGCCTGTCGTAACTGGGGTAATATGCGTGGGCGTAACACCACGAAGACTAGATAAGAAAATCTACCCACCTTGCAAAGCTCCTTCTAAAATGACTACGGGCAGCAGGATCGTCATCCTAAAAGCAAATCGAGAAAACTCTGCCTCCCTACTGGACTGGGGTAATAAGTGGATCGTCAAGCCCAAAGACAAGATATGATGTTCAAGCCCCCTTGCTGTGCTTCTTACAGTGTCTCGATACAAAGAGAGGAGTGAGCAAACTCCGGTTTCACGGTGCACTGACCAAAAATAAATCAGCTGGAGTAAATAAAACCGCTAGGGTCATGGATTCCCTCCCCCATTTATTGTGTGACATACAAATAAGCTAACTTCTGGAAAAGAAATGTATGTATGACGCAGAATTATTCAAGTGGAATGTGTCTACTTGAGAAATACAGCGATCGTTGCATTTGAACCAGGTGTTTTGTTGGTCCTTAATGAAGGCCCAGTAATGACCTGCTTTTAATGTACCTGAGTGGTTAATGTAGCAACCAAGTTGTACTTGTTGTTGAAAGACACAATCGTCAGTTGGGTGAGATGGTACCTTTAAGACATGATGTTTTTTAGGCAAGCAATTGACTAACTTGTTGTCTTAAAGAAGACCCATTTACTGATGTGGTATCTTAACAATTATACAACAAGGAAGTCGCCGCAATTAGAAATCTGAGTTTCAATTGTGGCCTCTTGATGCGATGAACACTGGGGGCAGAACCACTTGTTGTCACCTAGAAGTTCCTGAGGTTGTAAAAATTTGTTAAAAGAGTCTGCTATTGATTTACAATATACTTGTGCAATATATTCAAGGGACTTGCAGGTAAAGACTTGAAGGCTGTTTTTTTAAAGTCACTTGATAACCTGATTTTAAATAGTAAGGACTGCCAGGGTGAAGCATATGACGGTACAGGTGCTGTTTCTGGTTATAAGTATGGACTTTCTGCCCATATTCTTAATTTAAATAAAAAGGCTATATATGTTCATTGCAACAGTCACCGTTTAAATTCAGCAGTTGGAAAATCTTGCAGAATCAGCTTAGTTGCCCATGTGGTGGCTAAAATAAAACATATTTCCTATTTCTTTAACTATTCTCCAAGAAGACAGCAGTCCCTTATGATTTAACATAGATAAATATTGTCAAGTTCTAAAAAAAATCTAAATTTAAGGATATTTGTCGTACTCGGTGGGTTGAACGAATTACTGGTTTAGATCTCTTTCAAGAAAATATGTGCCTATTTATAATATTACTCTGGAAGAGCCAGGAAATCGATGCTAAGCCATGCAAGGGAAAAAAAGGAGAAAAGTAGTTCAATCAATGAAGTTGATTCCATGACTGTTGACACACTATAATCAATGGAACGAAATGTGACACCTTCAGAAGAAAATGACAGTGATGTTTTGTTTTGTCGTAGTTTAATTGCACGATTAAAAGATCTGTCCAAAAAATAACAGGCTGGCTCGGCTTAAAGTGGAAAGTTGGAGGAAGTTTTACTCCAACTTGAGTTCCACGATGAGTGACACTTTAAAGAACGTTATAAAACTGTTAGAAAAAATCTATGCGCAGTTGTAAACATAACTCATAGTATTTTATAACATGGATATCACATGTTATAAACATTCTTCATGGAATGGATTTGATGTGCTGCT